>NCTC01003498.1:0-14743 GCA_002319775.1 Fagopyrum tataricum | reverse complement strand
CTAGCCCAGTAGCACTCCGAGTCCTACGGGTTTGGGGTGTTACAAAGTTGGTATCAGAGCCCAGGTTGACAACAATGGCACTAGTAATCTGCGATAAAGGTCGAATAGATAAATAAACAGAACCCGAAAAGGGGTCTGACTTTTCAAAAGGTTTTGGTTTTGAAATGAGTACAAATGTTTTGGGATACCGTGTATGTGAGCCATCGCCCCTCTGAAGACCTCGACAATATAGATATATATAGATATTCTGTTGTGATTGATTTGATATATATCTATACATACGGCATATATATAGCCTTCTAAGTTAGGTTTACGTCTTCTACAGATGGTTCTGACTAGAGCCTTACCTATAGCTAGACGAGGTAGAGGTAGACCCCCTCTAGGTAGAGGACAGGGTAGGACTCCTACTGGCGGTTCACATGCAGCGGGAGAGATTCAAGAGGAGGTTGTTGAGAGTGCCATTCCTGAGACTAGGAACGGTGCAGCTGAGAGACAGGGGTCATAGAGAACCCAGTCTGGGGAGTCTGACCGTGTCTCCATGGAGGGACCAGTCTTCCGCGAGTACATACGACGTGTTGAGGAGGCCACCAGGGCAGGTAGGCCTGCTTCTGATCTGCCAGCACAAGAGGGATCATCTGAGAGATCCCATGCAGTTACACAGGTGCCAGCTGCACCGGCACCTGTCGCTGAGATTGCTCGAGTTACAGAGGAGCATAGAGGGCCTCAACCAGACACTTGGTTGAAGGCTTTTCATCAGATGGGAGTACCCCCTTTCATTGGGAAGGTGGGGTTAGAGGTGGAGCTCTGGTTAGGACATGTAGACTCAGCTCTGGAGTCTATTAGATGTCCAGTTGACAGGCAAATTGAGCTGGTGCAAACCTTGTTCAAAGATTTGGCACAAAACTGGTGGAGGTCTGTACGAATATAGGTTACTAGTTATGAGTAGATAAGGACTCTGATCCGAGAGCGTTTCTGCCCTGCCTCGTTGAGGAGGGAGAAACTGTGAGACTTTGTTGAGGCTGGGTTCGAGGATGTACCGGTCTCAGAGGCTATTAAGAGATTTCAGGAGGAGCTGGCATTGGTGGGTCCAGCTGCACCTTCTACATATCAACACGTGTATTTGTTTTCCCGACGTCTGAGGGATACTACCCGTACCTATATGGCGGGTTTTCACTGTGAGACCTTGGTCAATTATCAGGACCGGGCTTCTGACTACGAGACCAAGAGAGCTAGCCAGAGGAGAGCTTCTTAGACCGGAGGGTCTGAGAAAAGACAGCGGACTAGTCAGACCAGTGGTACTGGTGGAGCTGCTAGTTCAGGGCGAGGTCAGAGTCGCCAGAGTCGTCCTCCATCTGCACCGGGTGCAGATAAGGGAGTGCAGTGCTTCAACTGCAGTGAATATGGGCATATGAGGTCAGAGTGTACGAGGCAGCCGGTGACCTGCTTCACTTGTGGCAGACCCGGTCACAGAGCTACCTTCTGTAGACGAGGGAGAGCTTCATCACAGCAGGATTCTTCTCCTACTAGTGCAGCAGGAGGTGGACAAAGACCACCTCAGCAGCAGCAGAGTCAAGGAAAGCAGAGGGTCCCAGATCGCCCTACGACTCAGGGATCTGCTCCTGGGCCTAGTAGAGGCAGAGGCCGTGGTGGGGGCACCACTGATACCAGAGGGCCACATGGCCGAGTTTTTGAGCTGAGGAGTGCAAAGGAGCCAGCTGCACCTATTGCTACAAGTACCATTCCGATTCATGGTTTACCTCTTAGAGTTTTATTTGATATTGTTGCTACGCATTCTTTTATTTCTGATGCCTGTGTAGAGCGTCTTGGTTTAGATACAGTTGAGGGGATGCCCTTTATTATAGGGTTACCCGATGGTGGTAGGGTCAGAGGTTCCTGTGAGATTCACGGTTGTCCCATTTCTGTAGGGACTTGTGTGTTACTAGTTGACTTCTTTGTCATGCCGTTAGAGCATAAGGAAGTTATACTAGGTATGGATTGGATGGATAGACATTTTGCGGTCTTAGATGTAGGTAGGAGGACTGTTACCCTCTCTACCGAGTTAGGTCAGATCGAGGTTTTCTGAGGTTGGGACCTTGGAAAGACATGAACGATTATCAGTGCAGTACGAGCAGCTAGATTGATTGCACAGGGTTGTGATGCCTTTTGGTGTTATGCCATGAAGGAGGGGGAGAGTCCAGCTGTAGAGGACATCCCAGTGGTTTGTGAGTTTACAGATGTTTTTGCTGAGCCGTCCAGTTTGCCGTCTTAGAGGAGTGTGGATTTTGGTATCGAGTTAGAGCCTGGTACGAGACCCATCTCGAAGGCCCCATACCGGATGATGCCTGTCGAGATGCTGGAGCTGAAGAAGCAACTCGAGGAGTTGGCTGAGAAGGGCTTCATTCGCCCTAGCGTGTCCCCATGGGGAGCACCTGTCCTCTTCGTACGGAAGAAGAACGGATCGCTGAGACTGTGTATTGATTACAAAGAGCTAAACAAGGTGACCATCAAGAACAAGTATCCACTACCGCGATTTGATAATTGTTAGATCAGCTACAGGGAGTGACTGTGTTCTCCAAGATTGACCTGCGTTCCGGGTATCACCAGCTGAGGGTGAGGGAGCAGGATGTGCACATGATAGCATTCCGGACCAGATATGACCACTACGAGTTTGTAGTGATGCCATTTGTGCTTACGAATGACCCAGCCGTCTTTATGGAGTTGATGAACAGTATCTTCATCGACTTCCTGGATCAGTTTGTGGTGGTTTTTATTGATGACATTCTGGTATACTCTCGCAGTGGAGAGGAGCATGCAGGACATCTGAGGATTGTATTGCAGGTTTTGGATGCCAGAGGTAGCATTCCTGGGTCATATAGTATCAGCTGAGGGGATCAAGGTGGATCCAACGAAGATTGAGGCAGTAGCAGCTTGGACTACACCGACGAACGTCAAGGAAGTACGTAGTTTTCTTGGCCTAGCCGGTTATTACAGACGCTTTGTGGAGGGATTTTTTTGTGATTGGCCGCCCACTGACGAGTTTGCTGAGGAAGACTACCAGATTTGTTTGGTCTGATCAGTGTATGCAGAGTTTTGAGGAGCTGAAGAGACGTCTGACTTCTGCTCCTGTTTTGGCACAGCCAGAGGGTAAAGAGGTTTTTGTAGTATAAAGTGATGCATCCAAGCTAGGCTTGGGATGTGTGTTGATGCAACGGGGCAGAGTTATTGCATATGCGTCTAGACAGCTGAAGACGTATGAGGAGAACTACCCGACTCATGATCTGGAGTTGGCCGCGGTAGTTCATGCACTGAAGATCTGGAAACATTACCTGTATGGTGCTACATGTCAGATCTTTACAGACCATAAGAGTTTGAAGTATATTTTCACGCAGCGGGTATTGAATAACCGCCAGCGTAGGAGGCTCGAGCTGATCAAGGATTTTGATTTAGAGATCCTGTACCATCCGGGGAAGGCGAACGTTGTCGCCGACGCCTTGAGCAGGAAGATGCCTCGAGAGCAGGCGATTGCGAGATTGACGATACAGTCTCAGCTACAGAGAGACTTGATCTGGTTAGAGTTGGACATCCAGTTTCCTGATGAGGATGCCCAGCTGCGTACTCTAGAGGTACTTCCTGATCTGTTGGATGAGATCCGACAGAAACAGGAGACCTGCCCGACTTTACAGAGGATCAGAGATAGGATGTCTCGAGATGAGGCCCCACAGTTCCTGCTTGGAGCAGATGGAGTTTTGAGACGCCGTGGTCGCGTCTGTGTACCTGCTGATACAAAGATGAGACAGAGGATATTACAGGAGGGTTACTGTACACCTTACTTGGTACATCCAGGTACGAGCAAGATGTATTAGGATCTGAGATGTTTATATTGGTGGGGAGGGCTGAAGCCCGATGTGGCCAGATTTGTGGCACAGTGTGCGACCTGCCAGCAGGTCAAGATCGAGCATTTCAGACCTGGAGGTGAGCTCCATCCACTTCCTGTTCCACAGAGGAAGTGGGAGGACGTCACCATGGACTTTGTGACTGGACTGAGGCTGAGCCGGAATTTTGATGCCATCTGGGTCATAGTTGACAGACTGACGAAGACGGCACGTTTCATTCCTATTCGAGAGACGTGGTCGGTGAGCAGATTAGCAGAGGAGTACACTAGACAGATAATGAGACTCCATGGTGTACCGAGGACGATCGTCTCTGACAGAGATGGACGATTTACCTCGAGGTTCTGGCTGCAGATTGAGACTGCCCTGGGGACGAGTTTGCACTTCACGACTGCGTTCCATCCTCAGACGGATGGTCAGTCAGAGAGGACCATTCAGACCTTGGAGGATATACTGCGAGCTTGTGTGTTGGATTGGGGGCAGGTGTGGACGGATCATCTCCCACTTGTTGAGTTCTCCTACAACAACAGCTGGCATGCATCCATTAGGATGGCTCCATATGAGGCACTGTATGGACAGAGATGTCGTACCCCATTATGCTGGGATGAGCAGAGCAGTGTCAGTGGTTTAGCACCTGATCAGATTCAGGATGATATGGCTCGAGTAGCATTGATCAAAGAGCGTATGCTGACTGCGCAGAGCCGCCAGAAGTCGTATGCTGATAGGAGGCGTAGACCTCTGGAGTTCAGAGTTGGAGCCCATGTGTGGCTGAGAGTATCCCGACACGAGGTGTTAGGCGTTTTGGCATTAAGGGGAAGTTGAGCCCCCGATATGTCGGACCGTTCGAGATTCTGGACCGGGTTGGGAGCGTAGCTTACAGATTAGCCTTGCCTCCGAGATTAGAAGGGTGTTCACCCTATGTTTCACGTGTCTCAGTTGAGGGAGTATATACCAAATCCGAGACACATCGTGAGTTATGATGATTTGGTGGTTGAGCCGGACCACACTTTTGTTGAGCATCCGATTGCAGTCCTAGAACGAGGTATGAGACGCCTGTGTTCGAAGAACATACCTATGCTTCGGATACAGTGGTCGAGACGAGGACTTGAGGAGGCTACATGGGAGACTGAGGATAGTATCCAGAGGAACTATCCAGGTTCTATGCCGAGATAGGGGCACCGTAGGATCACCGAGTAGATCTTAGTACTAGCTTGGTGAGTCTTATGTGCTTTCATGCTTATATGCTATGATATGTTATTTCATGCTAGCTTTGTTGTGGTTATGATCTTATTAGATCTTGTTGTGCTAGTATGATTTTTGTTTATAGCTGGAGATGGTTCTTTCCTCCATGTTATTGTGATATGTTATGGTTTGGCTAAAGATGGTTTTCCTCTAGGCCCTGGATAGTATAGTTTGCTGCTGGAGTGAATGGTTTCCTCCATGCTTATGTTTGAGGTTATAGAGAGAGTTGTACCTCGGCTTGTGAGTCTGAGTGGTTTGAGGATTTTACAAGTTTCGGGACGAAATTTGTTTTTAGGTGGGTGAGGTGTAAGAGCCTTAGTTTTGGGAGCTAGTTTTGGCCTTAGCCTCCCTCGCGGGTTTGTGAGGCCGCCCTTGCGGCTCCCCTGTTGTTCCGCCCCTGCGGCCAGGAAACCCGCCCCTGCGGTTTCTGGCGGCTGCAACCGGTTTTGTTGACCCTTTGACTTGTGGTTTCCCCTTTCCTTTGCCTTCTCCCTTAAGTTATCCCCTTAGCTGCTTGAGCAAGGGTTTCACTTTGTTCTCTAGCTTCCCACGATCTTCTTGCTTCTCCTTCTTCTCCCTTTGAGTTTGATCTTGTGTATGAGTTTCTCTTGAAGTTTATAAGAGAGTTTGAAATGGCTTTGATGCTATGGATGCTGGTGGTTGTTGTTACTGGGCTTGAGACCAGCTACTGTGTGTGTGACCTTCCCCTGCAGCCTTAGACCACAAGTGTGGTAAGGATCTTCTTATTCTCTTCTTCCTTTCTTGTTCTTCCTCCCTAGCTTAGGATTAGATGCTTGCATAGATGTGTATTGATGTTGTATGTGTATGTATATGTATGTGCTTGACCCTGGATGAGAGAAGATGTGATTTGATCACGTAAAGAGCCGAGGAGGAATCGCAGAACCGTTTCATGCGTTGTCGCCGCCCCCGCGGCCGAGAGTCACCGCCCCGCGGCTACCGTGTCGCAGCGCCTGCGTCGTGCCTGCGTTTGCCAGCGTCCCTTGTCACCGCCCCCGCGGCTACGTCCCGCCGCGCCCGCAGCCGCTCGCCTTTCGCCCCTGCGCCCCTTTGTCACGCAGGTGCGCTTTGTCCCGGGTCTACCTAGAGCTAGGTAGATCCTTTCCTTTCCTAGTATGAGCGGTAGTAGCATGCTAGGTACGAGTATGAGTTTAGAATGAGAGTGAGTACGGAATGGTTTATGCCGGTTACGGCTTTGAGGATTACGAGTTGGAATATGATCCTTATGGATCCCTTGGGTCTAGGTGTGACCCTTTGTGTGATAGGAGTTTGATATATATGTATGCCTTGTATAGGCCGTGTTATCCTCCAGTTTGGAGTGGACTGAGTTGAGGGTTGATCCAGTGAGACGACTACGAAGTTGAGGTAAGTCCGTGGGACTTACTTAGATGCCATTCCTTTATAGGATGTTGTGCATGAGTGGTGTTTGTTATGTTTATAGCATGCGTTATGATGGTCACCGACCTATGATGTGTTGATTGCCCATTGTAGGGTTGTGACAACCCGCTGGGAGTTTGGGGGTGTGGTCAGGCCAAACCTGGTAAACGGTTCGGGCACTCTCCATTCCCTTAGGGTACACGGGGAGGTGTTCCAGGCACCACTCCAACTGGTTATAGTACCCAAAGGCGAGGGTTATATTCCTCGTGTCACTTATGTTTATATGGATATTTATATACGAGTTGACTACTGGACTTTATAAAGATAATGAACCGGGTAAATGTGTGAAAACATGATGAGGTGTTAAGATTCCTGATGTGTGTTTGTGCTCTAGCATCTTCCTATATATGTGTATGATTAGCTAACGGTTTTATACCGTGTTGTAGACACTTTGCAGGATAGGAGAGCTGCAGAGTGATTCAGAGTGGGTGATCCGCTGAGGGCTCCGTACACTGGGGCGTTATCGGGGATATGGGTTCTTTTGTTGTACAGTATGATTTTATTTGTACTCAGCGGTACATTGTATTATCTTTTGATATATATATATATATATATATATATATATATCAGTTTCATGTTTTGTTTTTAATCTATTGGTGCCTTGTTGTAAGATCAGTGAAATTGTTGTCAGGCTAGGGTCAGGATCCATTTTGAGATCCTAGCCGAGTAGTACTCCGAGTCCTACGGATTTGGGGTGTTACACCCCTAGAGTTCAGAGTAGGAGCCCATGTGTGGCTGAGAGTGTCTCCGACACGAGGTGTTAGACGCTTTGGCATTAAGAGAAAGTTGAGTTCCGATATGTTGGACCGTTTGAGATTCTAGATCGGGTTGGGAGCGCAACATACATGTTAGCTTTGCCTCCGAGATTAGAGGGTGTTCATCCTGTGTTTCACGTGTCTCAGCTAAGGGAGTATATACCAGATCCGGGAGATATTGTGAGTTATGTTTGCTTTGTCTCCGACACGATTGTAGTCCTAGAACGAGGCATGAGACACGTGCGTTCGAAGGACATTCCTATGCTGAGGATACAGTGGTCGAGACGAGGACCTGATGAGGCTACATGGGAGACTGAGGATAGTATTCAGAGGAACTATTCAGAGTTTTATGCCGAGATAGATGTACCTGTAGGATCGATGAGTAGATCTTAGTACTATCTTGGTGAATGTTATGCTTATGTGCTTATGTGCTATGATGTGTTTATTTTCGTACCAGCTATGATGTGATATGTGATCTTAGTAGATCTTGCTGTGCTAGTACGACTGATGTTTATAGCTGGAGATGGCTCTTTCCTCCATGCTATTATGGATTAGGGTTAGCTGGAGATGGTTATTCCTCCATGCTATTTTGATGGACATAGTATTGCTGGAGATGTTTTTCCTCCATGCCCTTCTATTGTGATGATGATACGGCTAGAGATGTTTTTCCTCTATGCCTTTGCGATATGATGATGATATGGCTAGAGATGTTTTTCATCTATGCCCTTGTGATATGATTATAGTTTGGCTTGAGATGGTTTTCCTCTATGCCTTGGATAGTATAGTGATTTTGTTGCTGGAGATGATGATTTCCTCCATGCTCGTGTTTGAGGTTATAGAGTGATATAGGTTGATACCTTATGAGCGGAGAGGTGATGCCTCCGATAGAGAGAGTTATACCTCGGCTTTTGAGTGTTGTTAGGATTTCACAAGTTTTGGGACGAAACTTGTTTTTAGGGGGGGGGTGAGATGTAAGAGCATTAGTCTTTTGGAGCCAAGCCAGGGTTTCCGCCCCTGTGGATCCAGAGGGCCGCCCCTGCAGCTTGTGCTATGACCCGCCTCTGCGGCTCAGGAACCCGCCCCTGCGGTTTCCTGCGGCTGCAGCCGGCTTTGTCGACCCGTGATTTACTCTCTTTCCTCCCTTCCTTCTTAGCCTTTCCCTTGGCTTGCTGAGCAAGGGTTCTTCTTTCCCAGCCATTCTCACGATCTTCTTGCTTCTCCCTTTCTCCTCCTTGATCTTGCTTTTGCCTTTCCTTTGGTGTGGAAGTTTTGTTGTGAGTTTGTTGATGTTGATGATGATGGATGTTGTTGCTGAGCTTGGGAGCCAGCTGAGAGTGTGTTGTTGATCCTTCCTTGGTGCCTAGGACCACAAGTGTGGTCAGTCTTCTTCTTCTTCTTCTTTCTTTCTTCTTTGATTCCATCTTCCCTAGCTTAGGATTAGATATGATTGGATGTATAGTGATGTTTGTATGTATATATATGTATGGATGTGGATGTGGATGGATGAAGACGTGATTTGATCACGTGAAGAGTGGAAGAGAAGTCGGGAGGCTACGTTCTGCACTGTCGCCGCCCCCGCGCCTAGAAGCTGCCGCCCCCGCGGGAGCCTTGTCACCGCACCTGCGCCCGGAAGCCGCCGGCCCCGCGGTCACGGTCCCAACGCCCGCGTCTTTCCGCGCCCGCGCTTGCCTGCGGCCACTATCCCCGCGCCTGCGGCCGAGTGTCGCCGCACCTGCGGTTTGCCTTGCTTCGCCCCTGTGTCCCACTTGACACGCAGGTGCATCTTGTCCCGGATCTACTAGAGTAGTATGGATCCATTCCTTTCCTAGTATGAGGGTTAGTAGCATGCTAGGTATGTGTATGAGGATAGAATGATGATGAGTATGATATCGTTTTATGCCGGTTAGGGCTTTGAGGTTTATAAGTTGGATACAATCCTTATGGATCCCTTGGGTCTAGGTGTGACCCCTTTGATGGATAGGAGTTTGATATCTTGTTATGCCTTGTTATTAGGTAGTGTTGTTCTCCAAAGTTGGAACTGATCGGGTTTGAGACTACTTCTGAGGTTGAGGTAAGTCCATAGGACTTACTTAGCTACCATCCTTATATTGGATGTATGCATGAGTGGTGTGTGATATATGCTTGATAGCATGCGTAGTGATGATGACCGACCTATGGTTTAGTGACTGTCCATTGTAGGGCCGTGACAATTTGTCCTTTCATCCCGCTGGGAGTCTAGAGGTTCTCTACGGGCAGGCCAGATTGGTTCAGTGGGCCGGGCTTTCTCCACTCCCATAGGGTATACGGAGACGGTGACCGGATTACCATGCCAACTGGCACCATTCCCCAGAGGCGAGGGTTATATTCCTCGTGTCACATATGTTCATATACATTTATATATATGATTTGAGTGTTGGACTGTATAAAGATAATTAACCGGGTAAATGTGTGACAACATGTTTATATGTTATGATTCTTGAAGTGTGTTTGTGCTTTTGCATCTTCTACATATATATGTGTTTTGTTAGCTAACGGTTTTATACCGTGTTGTAGATCCTTTGCAGGTTAGGAGAGCTGCAGAGTGATCCAGAGTGGGTGATCCGCTGAGGGCTCCGTACATTGGGTTATGCGAGGGTTATGGGTTTTTATATGTACAGTATATGTTTTGGTTGTACTCAGCGGTCCTTATGTAAACCTTTTGATATGTATATATTACAGTTTTATGTTTTGGTTTTAATCTATTTGTGCCTTGTTGTAAGATCCAGTGAACTTGTTTGTCAAGCTAGGGTCAGGATCCATTGTGATATCCTAGCCCAGTAGAGTCCCGAGTCCTACGGATTCGGGATGTTACACATCACACAAATCCTAATTGAATCCAAAATATATATAGATAAAAGTGCATAAACAATATCAAATAGTAACTAACAATTCATCAAACACTAGATGAAAAACTTACAAAATCATAACAAAAAACACTTGACCCACTTGGCTAAAAACAACAAAATTGATCAGTTTTGGATACTCTAATGTGAATCTATGTGTGATAAAATAGTGTAACTAATAATAAAAGGGCCGTTAAAGAGTTGTAATGAGTGATGGAGAAAGGAAAATTAATTTTATGTTTGATAAATTGGTTTTTTTGGTAAGTAAAAGAAGGAAGCCTCCTAGCACGAAAGCACATTTATTAAGCCAAAAAGAAAATGATTAAACAACAATGAGCCTAGGAGTCGTACGTCCACAAAAATCTTTAGACAAAATGGGAATAAGCTCCGCAGGAAGAACATTAATGACATGAACCCCACTTGAAAATTAAAAGCATAAGAGACAAGATAATCCGTTGTCGAATTAGCCTCCGATAACATGATGAACCGAACAATATAATTTCTACGAATAAAGCCATGGAAGATATCCACTAGACTACTGAGAGGTGGGAGCGGGTGACGCCTTTACGAAGGAAGCCGTCAACAACCTTAGAATCCATCCCTAACTTCTCTTGCGATACCCTAATTACATGCAAATGTCTAGCCCAAATGCAATACCTCATAGTTGAAAGCAACGAGCAGATGCCAACATTGTGCACTCACACTATAATCCACTAGCCGTCATCCCCACGAAGAATTCCCGCAGCGGCCAACCCACTCACGTGGTTGACCACGCCATTCGAATTTCACTTGACCCAGCCAAAGACAAGAGGAACCAAACGGATGAAGATCTCCTCTTTATTCTTATCCTTGCTTGGGAGCCCAACATTACTAACGGTAGCAAAGTACTCTTTGGCTTGACTCGAGAAGAATTGAGCGATATTAGGCCGGTAAGAAGATTATTCAAAGATCCTCTCATTCCGATTTCTATAACCACCAAATATCATAAGAAAATAACGTGCACCAGGGGACATTTTCGGCCTTGATAGTGTTGCTCGCGACATTGGGAGTGAACCAGGATTCGCAAGAATCGCCCATGAATGCTACTCGCTCTTCCACAAGGATGAAAGACTGCAAAGAGTTAGCAGCTGTGGGATAATCCTGACATATGTGAATGAGAGTTTTTTGGCATTTCAGGATAAACATCACAGAACGGATGCGGATATAAGTGTCTCATGTGGCGCTCCACATTCATCAAGACTTTACCTAAGGCTGCATGCCCAATGAACACCTTAGTCTTCTCAAGGACAAAAAGGTTCCAAATAGTGGAGTAGATCGAGCTACCAGGCATTGAATGAAGACCATACTGCACAAAATCATACCTAGTTTTGATACAATACTCGCCATCAATAGCAAGGGGTGTCCGGGGTCTCTGGATTGTCTACGATAGTGAGAACGGACAACTTGAGTAATTCAACAGTAGGGCAAAAAAGAATGTAGAATAGCCCATTGCCAACCTTTGTTCGCATTCTAAGGATCACAAACCCGTGCAACAAGCATGATCTCGTCAATAATGCCAATGAAAAGATGAGAAAGGGGTCTCAGCCCAAGCCAACGGTCATGTCAGAACCGAACCTTAATTTCACTCCTTACCCTCCAAGAAACACCATCTCTCAAGGTTTCACTAGACTACTGAGGGGTGGGAGCGGGTGACGCCTTTACGAAGGAAGCCGTCAACAACCTTAGAATCCATCCCTAACTTCTTTTGTCGATTCCCTAATTACATGAAAATGTCAAGTCCAAATGCAATACCTCATAGTTGAAGGCAACGAGCAGATGCCAACATTGTGCACTCCATCTTTGATCCTCTAGCAGTCATCCCCATGAAGAATTCCCCGCAGCGGCCAACCCACTCACGTGGTTAACCACGCCATCCGAATTGTACTTGACCCACCCAAAGACAAGAGGTACCAAACGGATGAAGATCTCCTCTTTATTCTTATCCTTTCTTGGGAGCCCAACATTACTAACGGTAGCAAAGTGCTCTTTGGCTTGACTCGAGAAGAATTGAGCGATATTAGGTTGGTAAGAAGATTATTTAAAGATCCTCTCATTCCGATTTCTATAACCACCAAACATCATAAGCAAATAACGTGCACCGGGGGACATTTTCGGCCTTGATAGTGTTGCTCGCCACATTGGGAGTGAACCAGGATTCGCAAGAATCGCCCATGAATGCTACTCACTCCTCCACAAGGATGAAAGAATGCAAAGAGTTAGCAGTTGTGGGATAATCCTGACATATATGAATGAGAGTTTTTTGGCATTTCAAGATAAACATCACAGCACGGATGTGAATATAAGTGTCTCATGTGGCGCTTCGCATTCATCAAGACTTTACCTAAGATTGCATGCCCAATGAACACCTTGATCTTCTCAAGGACAATAAGGTTCCAGATAGTGGAGTAGATCGAGCTACCAGGCATTGAAAGAAGACCATACTGCACAAAATCGTACCTAGTTTTGATAGAATATTCGCCATCAATAGCAAGGGGTATCCGGGGTCTCTGGATTGTCTACGATAGTGAGAACGGCCAACTTGAGTAATTCAACAGTAGGGAAAAAAAAGAATGGAGAATAGCTCCTTGCCAACCTTTGTTCGCATCCTAAAGATCACAAACCCGTGCAACAAGCATGATCTCGTAAATAATGCCGAATAGAAGCTTATAAAGGGGTCTTAACCCAAGCTAACGGTCATGTCAGAACCGAACCTTAATTTCACTCCTTACCCTCCAAGAAGCACCATCTCTCAAGGTTTCACTAGACTACTGAGGGGTGGGAGCGGATGACGCATTTATGAAGGAAGCCATCAACAACCTTAGAATCCATCCCTAACATCTCTTGTCGATGCCCTAATTACATGAAAATCTCAAGTCCAAATGCAATACCTCATAGTTGAAGGCAACGAGCAGATGCCAACATTGTGCACTCCATCTCTGATCCACTAGCCGTCATCCCCACGAAGAATTCCTCGCAGCGGCCAACCCACTTACGTGGTTGACCACGCCATCCGAATTCCACTTAACCCAACCAAAGACAAGAGGAACCAAACTGATGAATATCTCCTCTTTATTCTTATCCTTGCTTGGGAGCCCAACATTACTAACGGTAGCAAAGTACTCTTTGGCTTGACTCGAGAAGAATTGAGCGATATTAGGTTGGTAAGAAGATTATTTAAAGATCCTCTCATTCCGATTTCTATAACCACCAAATATCATAAGCAAAAAACAGGCACCGGGGGACATTTTCGGCCTTGATAGTGTTACTCGCCACAATGGGAGTGAACCAGGATTCGCAAGAATCGCCCATGAATGCTACTCACTCCTCCACAAGGATGAAAGACTACAAAGAGTTAGCAGCTGTGGGATAATCCTGACATATGTGAATGAGAGTTTTTTGGCATTTCAAGATAAACATCACAGAACGGATGCGGGTATAAGTGTTTAATGTGGCGCTCCGCATTCATCAAGAATTTACCTAAGGTTGCATGCCCAATGAACACCTTGATCTTCTCAAGGACAATAAGTTTCCAGATAGTGGAGTAGATCGAGCTACTAGGCATTGAAAGAAGACCATACTGCACAAAATCATACCTAGTTTTGATAGAATACTCGCCATCAATAGCAAGGGGTGTCCTGGGTCTCTGGATTGTCTAAGATAGTGAGAACGGCCAACTTGAGTAATTCAATAGTGAGGAAAAAAAGAATGGAGAATAGCCCATTGCCAACCTTTGTTCGCATCCTAAAGATCACAAACCCGTGCAACAAGCATGATCTCGTCAATAATGCCAATGAAAAGCTGAGAAAGGGGTCTCAGCCCAAGCCAACGGTCATGTCAGAACCGAACCTTAATTTCACTCCTTACCCTCCAAGAAGCACCATCTCTCAAGGTTTCACTAGCTCCCCATGCAATGCCCATGATAATATGTTAACCCTTCTTAGACATAGGTAATTGGATAATATCCCGCTCATCCAGAACGCGGTACTTGGTTTTGAGAACATCGGCCCACATTGAGCCCCTCTCGTTGCAAATTCTTCAAGCGACCTTTCCTTAATGCTGCAACATTGTAAGCCCTGATAGAACGGATACCAACGCCCCTAAGAACTCCAGGCTTGAAAAGTTGGTCCCAAGTAATTAACCAAGTGCATCTTCCGAGAGCCATCCTTGCCACTCCACAAGAACCCCTTGCAAGTACTCTCAAACTTGCGTATGAACACCAAAGGTAACTTCACGGTGGTCATGATGTAGCTAGCTAGGGAGGGTCATAAGCACCAATTTGTGAGAGTAATGCATGTAACGTCCGGAAATTTTATTCCGGACTTGGAGAGTTTTATAAATCTTCCCGCAGGCACGAGGTGCCGAGTGCTGGGATTTATTCCTAAAATCCCGAGCAGACTCGTCGTTTTTCTCTTTTTTCCGCGTTCCGACCCTTCGTTCCGAGTTGAAGTGACAAGGGGTCAATTCCGACCCCTCGTTCCGA
>NCTC01003491.1:0-23753 GCA_002319775.1 Fagopyrum tataricum | reverse complement strand
GCATATCAAGGAGTTTGTTATAGGTAGATATGACTTGAAAGATGCTTATATAACTTGGGAGATGCTTGTTAAGGTTCCTAAGTTAGTTGTTCATGAGTTGAGGATTAGAGCTAGGAAAACAACCCTTATACCACCTAGTTTACTCATGCCTATGTCAACTTGTGTGTTTGATTGTTACATGTATGATTGTGTTGTTGTTTCTCCTATTAACATTTTTATGAACAAGACTTCATTAGATGCACAAGAAAAGTACTTAAGGGATGTTTTCACTAACCATTCTTTTGGGAGATGCTTGTGTTTTCTTAAAGCTAGAGTTGTTGTTTCTTCTTTAAGGAAGCATATATTAGTCATCACCTTGAATTTTAATGTGATAATCATGGTGAATATTGAGGAGTTACATGTTTTTAATGCTGATTTTGGTGATAATCGAAAGAAATGTGTGCTGAAAGGATCTAAGAATGAGTTCTACTTGCCTCTTTCCCGCCTTCCGCTCCTTTTCCGCTAGGGTTTGGAACTCTAATTTCAAACTCATTCCTACGACATTCCAACGTATGCATGGCCGTTGAACTTCACTCAGCAGACCTGGAGGTGAACTTCATCCACTGCCTATACCGCAGAGGAAGTGGGAGGACGTCACCATGGATTTTGTGACTGGGTTGAGACCGAACAGGAGCTTTGATGCCATCTGGGTTATAGTGGACAGACTAACAAAGAGGACACGTTTTATCCCTATTCGGGAAACGTGGCCAGTGAACAAATTAGCTGAGGAGTACACTAGACAGATAGTGAGACTCCTTGGTGTACCGAGGACGATCGTCTCAGACAGAGATGGGCAATTTACCTCGAGGTTTTGGCAGTAGATTCAGACTGCCTTGGGGACGAGTTTGCACTTCACGACTGCGTCCCATCCTCAGACAGATGGTCAGTCAGAGAGGACCATTCAGACATTGGAGGACATGCTGCGAGCTTGTGTGTTGGACTGGGGACAAGTGTGGACGAATCATCTCCCACTAGTTGAGTTCTTGTACAACAACTGGCATGCATCTATTGGGATGGCCCCTTATGAGGCACTGTATGGACAGAGATGTCGCACACCATTATGCTGGGATGAACCTAGCAGTGTTAGTGGTTTGGCACCTGATCAGGTTCAGGATTAGAGAGAGGATGCTGACTGCACAGAGCCGTCAGAAGTCTTATGCAAATAGGAGGCATAGACCCCTAGAGTTCAGAGTAGGAGCTCATGTGTGGCTGAGAGTGTCTCCGACACGAGGTGTTAGACGATTTGGCATTAAGGGGAAGTTGAGCCCCCGATATGTCGGACCGTTCGAGATTTTGGATCGAGTTGGGAGCGCAGCATACAGATTAGCCTTGCCTCCGAGATTAGAGGGTGTTCGCCTTGTGTTTCACGTGTCTCAGCTGAGGGAGTACATATACCAGATCCAAGACACATTGTGAGTTATGATGATTTGGTGGTCGAGCCGGACCACACTTTTGTTGCGCATCCGATTGCAGTTCTAGAACGAGATATGAGACGCCTGCGTTCGAAGGACATTCCTATGCTGAGGATACAGTGGTCGAGAAGAGGACCTGATGAGGCTAAATGGGAGACTGAGGATAGTATCCAGAGGAACTATCCAGAGTTTTACGCCGAGATAGATGTACCTGTTGGATCGACGAGTAGATCTTAGTACTATATTGGTGAGTGTTGTGATTATGTGTTTATATGCTATGATGTGTTTATTTTCGTGCTAGCTATGATGTGATTTATGATCTTATTAGATCTTGTTGTGCTAGTGCGCTTGATGATTATATTTGGAGATGGTTCTTTTCCTCCATGCTATTGGGATGTGATTAGGGTTTAGCTGGAGATGGTTATTTCTCCATGATATTTTCGATGGACAGAGTATTGCTGGAGATGTTTTTCCTCCATGTCTTTCTGTTATGAGTATGATACGGCTAGAGATGTTTTTCCTCTATGCTTTTGCGATATGATGATGATTCGGCTAGAGATGTTTTTCCTCTATGCCCTTGTGATGCGATGATAGTATGGCTAGATATGGTTTTCCTCTATGCCTTGGATAGTATAGTAATCTTGTGGCTGGAGATGATGATTTCCTCCATGCTCGTGTTTGAGGTTATAGAGCGATATAGGTTGATACCTTATGAGCGGAGATGTGATGCCTCCGACAGAGAGAGTTATACCTCGGCTTATGAGTCCGAGTGGTTTTAGGATTTCACAAGTTTTGTCCCGAAACTTGTTTTTAGGGGGGTGAGATGTAAGAGCCTTAGTCTTTTGGAGTTGAGCCAGGGTTGCCGCCCCTGCGGCTGATCATGTGTTCCGCCCCTGCAGCTCAGGGAGACGCCCCTGTGGTTTCCTGTGGTTGCAGCCGGCTTTGTTGACCGTTGGACCGTGCTTTACTCTTTCTTCCCTTCCTTCTTAAGCTTCTTCTTTGTAACACCCCAAATCCATAGGACTCGGAGCGCTACTGGGCTAGGATCTCACAATGGATACTGACCCTAGTCTGACAACAAGTTCACTGGATCTTACAACAAGGCACAAATAGATTAAAACCAAAACATCAAACTGTATATATATATCAAAAGGTTTACAGAAGAACCGTTGAGTACAAACCAAAACATATAATTGTACATACAAAATCCCCATAACTCTCACATAACCCAGTGTACGGATCCCTCAGCGGATTTCCCCATCTGAATCACTCTGCAGTTCTCCTAACCTGCAAAGGATCTACAACACGGTATAAAACCGTTAGCTAACCATACATATATAAGATAATACATAAGCACAAACACAAGTCAGGGAATATTAACACATCATCATGCTATCACACATTTACCCGGTTAATTATCTTTATAAAGTCCAACGCTCAAATCGTATATACATAAATATGAATATATGTGACACGAGGAATATATAATCCTCGCCTCTGGGTCCAATATCCAGCTGGAGTTGTGCCTGGAACACCTCCCCGTGTACCCTATGAGAATGGAGAGTGCCCGAACCGTTTACCAGATCTGGCCTGCCTACAAAGAACCTCCTAGAATCTCAGTGGGATGAAAGGGCAAGTTATCACGGCCCTACAATGGGCAATCACTATACCATAGGTCGGTATAATCAACATCGCATGCTATCAAGCATATAACACACATCACTCATGCATACATCCCATATAAGGATGGTAGCTAAGTAAGTCCTATGGACTTACCTCAACCTCGAAGTAATCTCAACCACGATCAACTCCAAATCTGGAGGACAACACTACCTAATAACAAGGCATAAAGAGATATCAAATCTCCTATCAATCAAAGGGATCACACCTACCCCCAAGGGATCCATAAGGATCATATCCAACTTATAAACCTCAAATATCTACTAAACCTCAAAGCCATAACCGGCATATAGATATATCATACTCATCATCATTCTATCATCATATACATACCTAGCATGCCACTAACCCGCTCATTCTAGGAAAGGAAAGGATTCATACTACTCTAGTAGATCCAGTACAAGACGCACCTGCGGAACAGAAGAGACGCAGGGGCGGAAAGACAGCAGGCGCAGGCGCGAAGGCACGCTGGCGCGGGCGCTGTTACCGTGGCCGCGGGGGCGGCGGCACTAAGACGCGGGTGTGGTGACAAGTTTCCGCAGGGGCGGCGGCTCCCAGGCACAGGGGCGGCGATAGTGCAGAACGGCCTTCCCCGACTTCTCTTCCACTCTTCACGTGATCAACTCACGTCTTCATCATTTCACAGCCACAATCATACATATACATACACCTTCCAATTCAATATGAGCCTAGATCATCTATCCTAAGCTAAGGAAGTGGAATAGGAATCAAAGGAAGAAAGAAGAGAAGAAAGAAGCTTACCTACTGCAATCAGCATTTGAAACTTCAAATTCTGGTGAAGCAAGGTAAATAACTCACAATTTGATTGATGAATTCCTCCGAACAGCCTCTGAAAAGTGGAATGTTTTGAATGTAAGAAGTGTATAATGATGCGGAAATCTGCACAGGAGCATATGATCAGTCCAACTCAATATACATTTATAACATTGTCATAATGTACACACACACAAATACAAGCATACATGAATATGTATTTGAACCATTAGACACATAATGGCTACCAAATAACCTAAAAAAAAAGAAAGAGAGAAATGGCATGAATCTTATAAGATCAAAGGTACATTTTTAGAAACTATGTTTCCTCAATTAAGATCTTAATTATGAAAAAATGGACAGAGTTAACAAGCAGCCAATAATTAAAAATATATTTGCTCCTACCTTTGCTCGAAGGGACATCGGAATGTCCTCTAATACGGCAGCTCTAGTGTAGCTGCTTTCATACTGTAAGCGCATGTGACCTTTAATCTGCTCTCGGAGATCTCTTCCAAGCTCATTTCTATTCATATACTTCAAGACATCTTTCATCTTTTCTCTAAACCTCTCAGTCTTTGATCCTTTCACAATCAATGCAGTCATATTACCAATCAGATAAGCACCAAGAACCATGTCAAATGAAATAAAAATCATTATGAATATCATTTCCCTCATATTCACAGCGTGGATGTCCCCATAACCTGCATCAATAAGCATCAGCATTCAGCATCCTATGCTGCTTACTAAAATTTACAAGCAAAAGAAGACTATAGAGAAACTTACCAACTGTTGCCATCGTGACGATTGCAAAATATAGGGACGTTGTATACCTTGTCCAGATATCGATTTCTCTGAAGTTGACATAGCTATGGTCTCCCAGCTTTAAACTTCCTATCCAAGTGTACCCTTCTTGTTCTTTCGGCAGAGTAGTTGCCAAATAGTAAAAGATGCAGGCTGCTGTATGAGTGGAATATAGTTCCACAAAAAGAAGCTTGATAATCCTTGCAAATAGGTAGTTGATCCTAACATCCTTCTCCAATTCTTTTAAGAATGCAATTATCTTGCGTAACCGAATCAGTCTAATCCATAGGAGATATCTCATTGCTTCCTTCTTTCCTGACATCTACAAGAAAACATAACCAATATTCTAAAAATCAAGGAATTCACAAAAACTAGCAATGAAAATGAATTCAAAAGGAAAAGGCAGTAGCAAACATATTTTACCTTGTAAAATACATCCCAAGGCATACAGGCTAGCAAGTCCACCACAAAGCTTGATTTTAGGTATCTACCAAAAGAAGTGACTGGCTGATTTAGAAAACCAAAAACCATTCAAAATAAGGAAGAACAATGAATATAACCAAGAAAAGGCTTGAAAGATGACCTAAGAGCGATGGAAGTTCGGGTATAAACCATCCGATAAGTGTGGTCATCACGGTATGCAACAAAGAATTGGAGTACAATGTCAATAAGAAAAGAAATTTGTCCAAGTACGTCTACAATGAAGAATTTCTCTGTAAGTCCTCTGAAGAATCCAAACTCCATAGGTGTGATACATGATGAGTATAGAGCGCATATAACTATGATTTGGATCCATATTCTGTATAACCTGTAAAAAAAAACAACTCTTATCTTGTTACTTTCGTAATATAAGATACTTGTTGCTTTCAAGTTATACTGATCGAGCCTCTGAAACACCCAAGTTCAAGTTCTTCTGACGTTTCAGTTCATGACTGGAGCTTTCTACGTCGTTGCACAAGGATAACACCAATTGAGATATCTGGTACACAATTTGTTCTCTATATATCTGTGCATGTTGATCAACCAGTACATTTCCGAATTAAACTAAAGGTTCTTATGCATAAATAACTTGGGTTACATATAAATAATTTTGTAACAGAAGATTTTTAATAAGAACATAATGGTTGATTTGTGCGGTTTATGTACGATAAGCTTAATGACCAATTCCAACAGCAAGCATGTAGTTAAATTATATTCCCCCTATATTCTTCGCATGAATATTCAACAATATGACAACTAAATTAAAAATATCGTACATGTATAAACAATTGTCATATGATGGGAGTTTCTACAATTGTATAGCTTCATAAACGTGTGTATGTGTCCTGAATATTCCGATCGATCAGAAAAGAAACATTTGCAGATGAATTTTTCCTGTTTATGGCTTAAAATTATATGTTCATTTATCGAATAAAATATGTATTCACGAATATTTATTTTATAGCCATTTATGTTAAACATATGTGTTCATGAATATTAATTCCACCTTAACAGAATCATTCTAGTCTTGACAGAGAAAGGGAGAGAAAAGAAACCTGCCATGAGGAAGAACGATGAAGGATGTAGAGAGACGCCTGATGCCATTGATGAAACTTTCTCGGCTAAAGATCGTCTTGAGCCGATTGAACTCCAACTCCCTCGTTAGGAGATCAAACCTGCTCCCTCTCGACGACTTTATCCGATCCTTTGGTGGTTCCTCCACCACGTACTCCTTCTGATTCGGCATTGGCGTATTCATCGGTCCTTCTCCTCTCCCATCTCTAGCGGCGCTCCTCTGCTTGACATTGTCTTGCATGCTCTACAAGATTGTTCATCCAGATTACTTTACAAAACCTAAGCTAAGCAGCATCTTCTATCGATTAATTTTTTTATTAACTTCTACTGTCCAGCAATTTGCTCGATTCTAAGCATATAGGGAGTAACTACATATGAAATCTAGCCGATCGGTCGACTTTCCACGATATTCCACATATCCAAATTCAAATTCATATCAGTTGTTGAAAACTATAAATATCATTCTGAAATTAAACGTAGAATCGATCGATTATCGCACCTGACCAGATCGAAAGTGACCAGTTCGACAGCAATCGAGAACTCGAGGAGACTAAACTTGCGAAGGAAGTAGTTGTTGATCAACAGCTGATGTCGAACTTCAATTTCATTTTTGCAAACAATAACTTTGGTGTTGATGTGAGCAGAAATGGTGAAACATCAAGATGGAAGATTAGGAGAAGAGAGAGTGTGTGTGCGTGGAGACATTGTTGAATTGGTGGAGAGAAGAAGCGGGTGTTTGCTTCAGAAGAAACAAGACCGTTTTCATTATATGCCATCATGCGTGTCGTTATTACCAATAACCAAAAGTTATTCCACGAATTTAAAAAAATATTGTTAACCAAAAATTTGGTATATCTGAACCGTCAAAAGCAAGGTTAATAAATTTATTGTGAATAGTGACCATTACCCGTTCAATTTACATTTTGTCCTTTTCGAAGGCTTTCCGTACACCATTGCTTCCCGGAGCCTAGTTGGCATTTTTTCTGTATAACATCATCTCATTGTAAGTATCTAATCAAATTGTTAATGCTAACGTGCTAACTAATGTTGTATATGTATTTTTTTTACGTGGACCGGCAAATCAGCTTGCACAAAAGTGGATATAATCATTTCGGACGATAACTTTAACGGATTATTTTCTAAAATAATGATGAAAGGAAAACTAATTTCGAAGCTAGGTTCAGTATAAAATTAATTCCGAGTATAGGAAGACATCAGAGAATCGGAGGCTCGGATTGGAGCCGCCGTTTGAAACAACGGGTTTGTGAATAAACCGCAAATTTCAAACGGCGGCTTTTGTTTTTATTTATTTTAAAAATAGTTGCGAAGAACCAGCCGCTTTAAACGGCGAGTTTTTTTTTTTTTTTAAATGCCTAGGAACCCGCCATTCTAAACGACAGGTTCTTTGGATTCATATTTTTAAATTAAAAAGAAAAAAAAAAAGAAACCCGTTAGGTTTCTTTCTTTTACAACCCATTTCTTTAAAAAAAAATAGATCAAGGAACCCGTTGTTTAGAACGGCAGGTTCCTCGTAAATATTTCTTTTTGAAATTAAAAAAAACAAAAGTTGTCGTTTGAAACTGCGGTTTATTCACAAACCTGTCGTTTCAAACGGCAGCTCTAATCCGAGCCTCCGATGTCTTCCTATTCTCGGAATTAGTTTTATTCCAAACCTAACTTTGGGAATAGTTTTCCTTTCTTCGAGATTTTGGAAAGAAATCAAACTTTAACCTTACAAGTTAGTCTTATACTGAATTAGTAAATTTAATGATTTTGTTCATCACACAATTCACTTTCCTAAAAGTATCCACACAGGATATCTAAGAAAAACCAGGTAAAAGCGAGGAAATATCATAAAGGTTAATTCCCACGGAGGTTTTCATGTCTTTGTAATTGAATTGATTATGTTGAGATTATAGGTTATCACCTTCGATTTCTAGTTTAATGAGTCTAAGATGTAGGGCATTCAAGACCCCGCCTTTGAGAGTGTAGGCCTCTGAGAGAATACAGAGGTTACTTCACATTGTCCATTACCAAAGGAGATAGTAGTGGAGTTGTGGTCTCTTTAACTTACGATAAATCCAACAGAACATTATTTATTATCTAGTTTAGATCGGTCAAAATTTAGTTTGAAAGTACCCATCTCGGACTTAGTCCATTGAATGTTTTTCTTTTTAACATATTTCGGGTTTCACATTTTCCGTGCTTGTCTCCCAAGTGAATATTTGGTTCAGTACACTATCTTTTATTGACATAGGTATTTTGTTGTCAAAGTATATTGGCTCCTTATTATCCATATACTCCACGACAGATTGGGAAGCCAACACTTTTGTTGCTATCATTGCTCAATTTTTGATATTTCTTACTAATACTTCCACTTCCCATAATAAAGAGTATAGGAGATAGTGGATTTCCCTTTAAGACCTCTAGTGGGATAGAATTGAGTCAATGGATTGTCCTATATTAGAATTGAAAATGATACCGTAGTAAAACATTCTTTAATCCACAAGATAAAATTAGTTGGAGAAACCTTTTTTTTTTATATACGTTCATAGGCTTTTTACATATTATTACAGTTCATGATAGCACCTCAGATAGGTCAGTGGAAGAATCCCTCAAGGTTCTTCTATACTCCAAAATGGCTCCAACATAGGGAATCTTCCTATCTAGGTTGAGCGACATCGACATTCGAGCTTATTATGAGTCGTACTATGTTGCTTGCCGTATCATTAGACGCTCCATTACTGGTTAAAGTCAGGGGCAACATATATCTTTCAAAGTCAGATTTGTATCGCTAAATCTTGTGGTCGATGATTTTGAAGGCCAGGAACGAGGAAGAAACCCTCGGTTCCATGATTTTGATGGGCGATAAGGAAGAAGGAAAGTGATTTTAAGAGGAAGGAGAAGGACATAAATAGTTTGAGCATGTTACTAAACACACCTTTAAACGGTAAGTCAACGACATAAATAGTTTGAGCATACGAAATTACGAATCTATACATAGATTCATCGTCATTTGACAAAAATAGAATCTAACCGGGAGGGGGTACACAATCTATGACAAAAGTCGAGCCTGATCAGCTTCAAGGGTTAGTGCAAAATACATATGTAAATATAATTCAACTATTAACTCATTACATGGTATGATTTTTTATTACCTACAGCATTGACATCAACACCGACTTGGACGAGGAAGATGTAATGTCTTCGTAACCTCTAGATGCTGCTAGATCTTTGTGTTTAAAGAGAACCTTTTAATGGTATAAACGATTTGATAAAACTAATTTAATCTATTTGTTTTTCAAAGACAATAACTATTATAGCTCTGTAGAATCACTTGGACATGGTTGGTGCACCAACAAAAAAAAAAAGTGACGAGATATTTGTTATGATCAGAGGGTCTAGTATATTTGTATGAAATTACACAAACCTCGTAATCTTCCAATAATTTCTACAATTATTAGGATGAGGTTTGAGAAAATTACTCAATGCTTCAAAATTTTCATCCCCGATAAGTTTCATAAACCCCGTAACCTGACCCAACCGAACGCACCTGGGAGTCATTGAAAGGCTCATCATGGTCGCACAGACTTCATCACAACCCTTGTTTCCTTGTCACGGAAACTATGAGCTTATGCAAGTTCGAAATTTCTTCGTCTCTTTTGTTCAGCAAACTCTTCAACCACTTAATTTCCTCCACATGATCAGCACACACTGATCTATTGGATACATCAACAGCCTCATTCGTCTTCAACACTTTGTTCTCACTAGGGATGTTCTCTTCTTCTGGACATGGTCTTTTCTTGCTTGAAACTACAGCATTTCCGCGTGTCATTTTACGAACATATATTGTGTCTGTTTGGCCTGAGCTGAGCTTGATAGAAACTGATTTCTGTGGCAGGCCAGCAGAGTCCTATGTCCAACATAAAACCATATAGTTATAATGTGGGCGTCGTTTTCAGAAGGGCGTTGTCAGTAATTTTAGCAGAATGAATGCCTTACCGTTAATAATTCCCCTTGTAGCTTTTCAAATGTTTCGAGTGCTTCTTCTGGAGTTTCAAAGATTGCAAGGGCGGTATATCTGTCACCCTTTCCCTTTTTCTGCAATAAAATTTTTCACTGTCACTTTTGAGCACAAGAAAAATAAACAAGTAACCATAAATGAAGAAGATTTTCAAGAATGCACGCTCCACCTGAACTTCAATCCTAAATTCTCCACTGATGATCTTATTCAAGTCTTCACTTGACATGCTGATAGGAATCCTATGGAGAAGTAGCTTCATCCCATTATCAGTACTCTCGGGTACCTGTCAGTGTTGGGTGTAAGTTTTATGTCAAGCAACCAACAACCCTAAAGAAGATCCATGTAAAACCGATGAACTTACTTTATTAACATCAAATATGGGAAGAACCTCATCAAATCCTTTCTCCATTTTGGCAAGTACTAACTTCATAGCTGCACATGCATCATCTTGGCAATTATGAGGAGCGTCCTTCTTGCGCAGTTCATAACCTAAAACAGACTGCAAAGAGAACCTTTTTTTAAGCATTTAGCTATATATATCCAAGAAAATTTTAGTTATGACAAATTTCTGCCATTGTTGACCACAGTGTCAAGAGAAAGCAATAGACTTGAGCTAATCCAAGATATTCAGCAACCAATTAACGTCAAACATGATCCTCCATGTACCAAAATTAAGTTCATTATGTCTACATCTAACATGATGAAAAGTATAGAGATTAAACAAGTACTTGCCTTGCAGAGATCATTCAAGGAAGGTCGTCTTTTTGTGTATTCATCCCCATATTTGAAAATGAAAGATGTATCAATCACTCTGGGATGATCTATTTTTAGTGCTGCATAGGTTTCAGATACTCCGGTAAGAGAGAATGTCACGATTTTATCCAAAAAGAGATTTTGTTATTACACTGAATCATTTTGTACATTAAAAAAGTTAATTCAACTAACCTTTCAAGTCATTGTTCAAACCGTGTCCAACTAAAATAGCCCCGTTTGACAATAGCTTACTCAGGGATTTCTGAAATAAATACAATAATTATAACCTGAACATCAAATGCTAGTTAAAACTAACTGATGGAAGTATCGATACTCCACCTGAATATCTGCCAGGGTAGAGCTGGCTCCACTTAAATCTTTTGCAGTAACTCCAGTAATACTAGTTCTATAATCCTGAACAGCCTTACCAGGATTTACAAATTCATGAAGTTTGACCTAAAAAACAATGTAATTAATTAGATGGCAAGTCCGCAACAGAGCAAAAGCATCTACAATCAATTTCAAGGGATACCTTCAATTCTCTATCCACTACACATACTTTAGCTACGGCTTCACTGCCATCCTCACAGAGGACCATCTCACAATCAACAGCTAGCAACTTATTCTTAATCTTTCCGCCAGACTTAGTTATAAGCCAGCCCTGCCCAAGATTATCATATCATTGAAGGTGTAAGAAACAAGATGTTAAAGTGGATCGCGTACATCTGTAATGGCAAAATGTATTGAAGTATAATTCTCAACGAGCTAGGATACTTGAAAAATAATCAATGCTAACCTCCTCTTGTGATTGAAGTGAATAATCGATTGGATACAGTGGATGATCCAATGTCAAACGAACAAGCCTCTGCATTGCCACAAACACAAGAAAATAAAAAGACTTGCTTTATAGATTTCAGTAGTAAAATAGTGATAAGATCAAACTTATCGCTCCTTGTTGAAAGCAAAACCATTAGATACATCACTAATTTTCAATCTTCCTCATTACCTCTTCGGAAGATCCATTATCTTTTGACCCCAGGAGGAATTTCTTTGCTGCTTCATGGTTTGAGCGGCGTGTTATCACATTTCCAAATAACTACAAAACCACCATTCACAATATTAGTTCCATTTTATAACAATATGATCAGGAGAAGGGATAAAACAGCCAGCTAAGGCTTTATACCTTTAAATCACTTTCTTCCTTGAATGTCTGTAGAAAAGCCAGTAAAGCATCAGGGGCCCTTCTCGCTGGGTCACTCAAGCTATCACCCAACTGTTTATCATAGACCTTCAGAAACTCTTTCCATCCTCCTTTTCCGCCTCTCATTCCCTTTTTTTGTACCAATTTCACAAGTTCTACAAGAACCTATAAAAAAAATGCAGAAGTGTAAAAATCAAGACTCGCATGTAGTAAAAAAACCAACCAAAATGATAGGGGGCTCAAAAAATGATGATTACCCAATGCTACCATACAAAACAATCAAATTGCGCAAGAACCGCATTTTGAATGAGATTAGAAGATTCACATCCTAATTTTCATTTTAAAGCACAACATGGTTCATCTTTCGACGAAACAAATATGCAGTGACTAGCCATCAAGTACCAAGTACTATTAAGCAATATGAACTACGTTCTCTGCTTCAATTTTCTCTTCCTAGCCTTAATGTAACAGAATTGGGTGCAAACCCTATTAACACTGATCACAATAGCACATCCTTTGTCAGTTGTACATTTTTGTACTGGCTATCATTTGTTTTCAAAAAGGGAGGTCAACTCGAAAACCCCAATCTCTGATGAATTCAGGCCAATTTACAGTGCATAGTACTGACACAGGACGAATTGTATGTCACCTCATTCCTTAAGTGAAACGTATAGAACTAATCCCTTGCAGTTCGGCAATCAGGCTTGAGGAGGATTTTACTGGAATCCCATTGACATGTTTATAAAGTACATGTCACATAATTATAAGCTAAGTTTGTAAATCCAAATTTATTGTATCAAGGCAACCCTTCTGCTTCAGATTACTCATTAATCTATAATAAGTTTTAGCGAAAAGCTTCAGCCTTTAATAACAGGGCATCCCAAAACACACGGGGCATAAACAGAAAATATAGCAAAAATTGTAGGGCAAATAATCTGACCGTACCATTCCACTAGGGAGCGTCGGAGGAATTACATCAAAACACTCCCAATTTCGTGTTTTCAAGAACAGCCAAAAACTTAATATGAAAGGAATTAGATTAAATATTTGGTGAAGAAACTGAAAAACTTACTTCCTTTCCGGCGCCAGCAAGCTCCTCCATTGTGGCGGAGATGATTTTGGTGACTACTGGAGATATCTTCCTGTTATACTTTATAGTAGTGGTGATGTGTGCTGAGAAAGAAAAAACAGAATGAAGGACCTAGGGATATTGGGAAAAAGACTATGCCTTCACAGTTGAAAGTATTCGAGACTTCGAATATGTCTATGGTTATTCCTCGACTTCTCTCTTCTTCTTAGGGTGGCTCTTTGAATATGACGGCCAAAAAAACCAGAAATTAGGGTTTTGTTAAGAGTCTGCAGGTATTGCCGTATCAGTCAACTTCAAAAGAAGATGTCTATTTGAAAATATTTATGTATTTTAAAATAAGTATATGATTTATAAAAAATTATCTTCGCATTAGTTTTTCAAAACAATAATTTAAATAAAAATTTTCGTACTTAGGTGCATAAATAACTAGTATTATTTTTGTGGGTTTTAATCAAAAAAAATTTTATTTTATTTTTATTTAAAAAATATAATTAGTTAGGTAATTATTTGTGAAATTTTAAAAATATTTTACTTTCAAGTTATTTTGTTAAAAACATATTTTATTCAAATTTTATGAATTTAGCATTTTAAAAAATAATATTAATTAATTAGATAAAATATAATATATCGTTACTTTAAATTATGGGTGTATTTTTAAAAATAATTAGATAAATAGGATGTGATTTTCTAAAAGAGGAATATAAAAAATAATTAGGTAATTTAAAAAATATATTGTTAAATTAATAATAATAAGATATCAAAAATTTTAAATAGTTGAATCGAATTACAATCCCTAAAATCATGTAACACATCTATACATGTGCAAGTATGACATTGTTGACAAGTAAATGTATTGTAGATTGAATTTTAATTTTACAGAAATACTTGTAAAACTATCTTATCTATCTATTTATATACTAAAGCAGTCCGTAAACTTACACGTGGCACAGTCTGGTGAATCTACGTCATTAAATTTACACGTGGCGCAAATTGGTGAATTCACGTCATTAAATTTACACGTGTTAATTTTTTGTTAATCCAAGTCCCACCATGTTAAACAAATTATTTATATATTTGATTTATAAATTTATTTTAAATAATTTACTAACTAATTTTTTATTAGTCCCGCATATTATTAAATAACCTTTAATTAATTATAATTTAAATTTTGAAATAGTTAAGATTTATAATATGATATTTAAGATCTTAATATTTTGTTAACTTATAATTTTAATTTTCAATTGAACATTATACTTTCTAAAACATCTAAATTTCATTATTTATTTAAAAATTTTAAAGATCTTAATATTTTGTTTTTTTTAATATATTTTTAACTTTATTTTTTTCTAAAACTTAATAACTTTTTTTTTCTTTCTAAAATTCGTTTTTTTAGAGGATTAAAAAATATTTCTTCATTTTAAAAAAATAGATTTTAATATTTTTTGGAAAATATTTCCCATATTTTCAAATAATTTTGTATAAAAACTCATAAATTTTATATTCAAAATATATGGAAAAAAAATCGAAATTGTTTCCCAAAAAATTAATATTTTTAAACAATATCTACTTATTTAAAGTAAAGCAAATAATTCTAATAAAATTTTTTTGTCATTTACACAAAAGTATTAAAAAAATCAATACAAAAAACTACGGAAAAAAAATCAAGAAAGTTGCAATTTTTTTTATAAAAATTAAATATATTTTACTTAAATTATGAATTTTAACATAATAATTTATTTTTAAAAAAAACAAATCCTCATTACACTCATAATACTAAATTGTTTTATTGAGACGTAGAAAATTAGTTGTCAAATAAAAACTGGATTTAGAATTATTTTTTTTCCGGAAAAATAAGTTATATTATTTTTTTATAAATTTGTTGATAGTATATATCATTGATTTTAATTGATAGTTGTTATTATTGAGTTTAATTTATAGTTTTTATTATTTTGATTTTTCTTTTTCATTGTTTAAAAAATCTTTTTAGTAAAATTTTTATTTTAATAACATTACATATGCTATTAATCTTATTAATTGTTAGGTAATTCACTATTTAAATTTAACTATTTGATATTATAATTTTAACTTAGACCTACTACTTATATTAAGTAAATCTCTTTTATTTAAATTTTAATATATTATTATTTAACATTATTAATTTAAATTTTATGATTTATTTTATCCTTCTTTTTTTTTTAGTATATGTTTTACATATGACTTCTTATCTGTCTTATATACTAAAACAACCCGTGAACTGATACTTGACGTGTAACACCCCGAATTCTGGGAACTCGGAGCGTCACTGGCTAGGACCTCACAGTGGGTCCCGGCCTTAGGTTGACGTCAATTAACGTTGGATCTTACAACAAGGTACAAATATTTTAAATACAAATCTTTTCGAAATTATAAATAAACTCAACAAACTCTGAACTAGTACTTCGGTCAACTGGGAACTAACTCAAATTTCCTGTAATATTAAATAAATAAGCATCAATATATAAACCCAACACCTAGACTCCTAGTACGGAAACCCGGCTGGCCACTCCACTCCCGATTTCTCGGTAGAGATCTACCCTGCAAAAACCTAACAACACGGTAAAACCGTTAGCTATAATTCTAATACTAAGGTCACTAAAGCACACACACACATAAAGAAGTACTGTAAATCAATCAGCATGCAACACACAATGTCCCAGTTTATTATCTTTCATTACGTGAACGAGTCATTCTATTTTCCAACTTTACTTGTAACACAAGAGTCTCCCGACTCTTGCCCCCGTCCCCGTTTACCAGTAGAACTGGTTTTGATGCATCTCCCCCGTATACACTACTAGACTGGTCGCGGGGCAATCCTCCGGCACCATCGCCCCGGACCAATGGTTACGACACGTTATCATATACTTGTGCCTCTTATAACATTAAAATACAGTGATCTAGTTCATTCATTTTATTTCACAATAATAACACACACTACCCTAGTGCACACTCGGTATTAAAACGGTAACTAAGTTGTAACATCCGGGAATTTTTAGAAATAAATATATCTTTTTAATTCTCCTTCCGTAAATTATTTTACGGAAATGTTCGGAAAATATTCCGACCCGTAACCCGTAAATAAATTTTACGAGAATGTCGGAAAATATTCCAACCCGTAAACATCCGTTACGGAATTATTTTAACGAGTTTTGAACCCGTTCCTTATCTCTTCCTTTTTCCCCCATCTTTTTCCACCTCAGCATGGGCCCCACGCCACGCTGGCGCCTTGTCACCCGGGCCCACGCCACGCTGGCGTTCTCCTTCTTCACGCCAACCGCCCAGCTGCAGAGGCTAGCTGCCGCCCGCCTACCCCTGCAGTCCCACCTAGCTGCACCTGCCGCCCGCCTATCTTCCTACCCGACCCCTCATCCCGCGTTACCTCGGTCTTGCTCCCTCATCTGTCCCAGCAGTGAGCACCTCCCTCTGCTTCTCCCTCTCGGCCTCGTCTTTCCCTCCAGCCTCCATCTCTCCTTTCCTTCTCCCTCTCTTCCACGCCCGTGCAGTTCTTCACCCCTCCGCCGGCCACCTTCCACTCCTCTCCGTTTCTTCATCTCTCTCACCCTCGCCGGGAGCAACACCACGCCGCAGAATCCCCGGTTCTCGCTCTCACCGTGCCCGGCTCACCTCCATCTTCTCTCTCTCCCCCTTCGTCCAGGCTGCTCGAGCACCGGAGAAACCATCGAGCTGCCAGGGAGCCTCCGCCCTCGCCGTGCCCTGCCTGCACGAGCCCCCGCAGACACCACCGTTCTCCTCCCCGCTCACTCTTCTCTTTCTGCACATCTTCGTCGGCCGGAGAACGGCCGCCACCGGGAGCCCTCACCTACGGGAAAGACGCCACCCGCCTGCAGCCTCCAAGGAAGCCCTGCAGCCGCCCTCCTCCCGACCGGAGCCCCCTGCTGCGCCTGCGTTTCCCCCGCCGCGCCTGCGTTTCCTCCTGCCGCCGCCGCCGCGGGCTATTCAACAGCCTTTTGGCTTATTTATAGTCGGGTCCCCTCACTTTAGGTATAATAACATTCTGCCCCCTCATCTTTTGGTTAATTGCAAAATATACCCAGTTTTATATTAATTACAGTTTTGACCCATATGACTTAGGAAATGTATATTTGCCCCGGAAAATACGTTAGCGAGTTTTAACCTCGGAAATTATGAACGAGTTTTATAATAGGTTTCGATATATTATATTTGATGATCGATTTAGCGTATGGGCTAAATTGTGTAGTTTCATGCTAGGTTCCGAACCCCGATAAAAATCCACGAATTCGTATCGATCTAGTTATGTTTAGTAGTATCATGATAGGTTGGAATTAACATAACTTAGAGGAAATGCCAAGTAGCGGCTTTTGAGACCTTAGGAGAATGTGAAGAGCGTTTTTAGACCTCGTTAGCTTTTACGTCGTTTTTGACGGTAATTATGGTAGACTCTAGGATGCAGTCCTAGAATGTGAGTCAAATGATTCTGCGTAGATCATTTGTGTAGAAGTCCTAGACTTCTCGAGTTGAGCGGGTTTTTATGGATACCTTGTTGTGAACAGGTTGAGTACTTCTTCCCAAGGGAAGCGTGAGCGTTGTGTGAGTTAGCGTTGGGACGAGGTAAGTCTCCGGACTTACTTAGCTCGTATTGTTTGTATTAGCATTGATGTGTGTTTGGTGGTGTGTGTTATTTTATGTTATAACAATGAAACCGGTAATTAGGACCACCGACTTTGTATATATATATGTGTTGGCCCAAGTGTATGATAACGGGCGGTGACATCATCTGCCTAGCCCTGGCGGGGTCTAGGAGGTTCTCGGCGACGAGTCCGGCGGGTATACGGGCAGATGCATCCACACCATTCCTTGCCGGTAAGGGACCGAGGCGAGACCATTGGGGTCTCGTGTCACAAAAGAAGTTGAACTAGAATGGAATACGACTTAATAATAAAAGATAAGGAACCGGACTTGTGTGATTTATGTTTTGTGTTATGGATGTGTTTGTGCCTTCACCGCTTTCCTAATATCTAGAATATGAGCTAACGGTTTAAAACCGTTATGTAGTTGACTTGTAGGTTAGGGATGCTGCCGAGTGAGGTGGAGGAGTGGACAACCGGGGTCTCCGTACATTATAGGACGGGGATGTTTTGAGTCATATTTCATGTTCTCATTTATGGATATTGTCGTATGTTTGGAATTCGTATCTAACTATGTTGTTTTGAGGACTCGGCTGAGTTTCCAAGTTGTAGTTTCTTACTTTTGGTTTCCGCATATTTTAAAAACATATTTGAGTTTTCGCCTTTATTTGTGCCATGTTGGAAGGTCTAGTGAAATTGTTGTCAAGCTAAGGGTCGGGACCCATTGTGAGGTCTCGCCCGTAGCGCCCCGAGTCCTGCGGATTGGGGTGTTACATAAGTGAGTCCTACGAACTCACCTTATTATTACTGGTCTCAACGTCTCCCGATCTTGCGAGTCAAAGATCCGATTATCCTGTTTAACATTTATCATTCCTCAGAAAGAGTTCAACCCTTAATACCATTCGACTTATCACTCTAAATAATCAGGTTATGATATCTAGCATCAATACCATGCCATTCGTTAACAACTTTGGTTTCGGGACCTACACGTTCATTGCAAGTTCTCATTTATCACACCTCCATTCCTTAAAATCCGCTATCTCGGAAATTTAATCTAACATCTAACACCATTCCACAACGTCACCTCATATCATTTTATTCTGATTTTATAACTATCTCTTCGTTCACTAAACTCAATTCCAACTTATATTTTCCGCGTGTTCTCTAATAATTTCTCTAAGGTATTCCACTAACATGCTTCTCACATCTAATCCAACATTCCGGTTCTTTCCGAGTAGTTTCACATCTATTATTTATTTTCACATTTTATACCCACTAAATCTCTTTCATCAATTCATAATTAAGCTAGCACAAAGTAATTTATTAAATAAATAATTATATTAAGGATTTAATTTCAACAGAATTTTAATTTAACGGAAAATAATTGATCAGAAAATAATCGGTTTCGAGCCTAACCGGAAACGGGTTTAACTGTATGGGTTAGAGGTACGGAGGACTTGTCACGAGTTCGAAACCTGCAAGGGTAGACTATCAGGATTTTACAAAGTTTCAAGGGAAACCCATTGGTCTAGAGTTCGAGACTCACCCAAAGTAAACGGGAAGGACGTGGCTTCAGTTGAAAATTTGCTTGTCGTGGGTTCGATCCCCCCTGTCACTGCACAACCACAGTTTACGTTTTAACGCCTCTTGGGTTCGAATCTCCCCCACTGCATACCCACTCCAAGTTCATCTTCTTCATCCACTCTTCTTGTACAACCCGATGGTGAGACTCTTCGATGTTGCTCGCCGGTGGTGGCGTCGGCGCGAGGTGGTATCTTGGCGCCCGGGTCGGAGGCTGTAGGGGAGTGGTGTTTGCTCCGGTACAGAGGTGGAGTGGAGGGAGTAAAGGTTTATTAGATGCTTTAAGCGGAATTTCATATCATATCTAAACATCTAATCATAGGATCTACAAGCACAATTGATAGGCAACAATTGATTGTTCATAGGAAATACTTGTCAATGCGTGAACCGGATCTGATCGGGAAGGTACGAAAGAGATGAGAGCCCCACGTGTTGCTCCTCTAGTTGGTCCACACGAGCCCGGTCAAGATCGCCTTTGGTTTCGACTGCTAGGACGAAGATCGCAAAGCGTGCAATCGAATTGCTTCGGATCAAGATGGTAGTCAACCCTCTTAAAAACAAAACAAAACCAAAACAAAATAAAACCAACTATTGGTTTCTTTTATTTTTTTCTTTTGCTCTCACTTTTTCTCTCTCGTTAGTCAACAAGTGAGGAGAACTTAATCTTCCTAATTAGGAGGAGAGAGTTACAACCCATTACAATTCTAACGTACATAATGTGTAACTCCCCTAATTAACCTCCCTAATTAATATCCACTAATTAATTATTTCACAAATAAATAATATGGATATATTAATAATATACAATATATATATATATATTAATACTCAACCATCATTCCCGTTGATCTAGTCCGTCAACTCAAAGTGTGTGGCCGCATAGGATCCGTTTATAATAGTTATGGGTTTAACTTGTTTAAGCCCATTAATCGTAGTTGGCTTCTAGCAAAGCACTACGACTCCTAAAATAATCGGATTGAATTATCTCCGTTAATTGTCCTATTCCAAGTTTAGTCATTGCACATTAAATTAAAGGACACAATTCCTTCAATCTCCCACTTGTCCTTAAACAAGTGTGCAATATAAGATACCTTTGTCTCTTAATGTCTTATTTGACGATATGGTGACATTCATATCTAATGTCAAATGTGTTTCTTGAACTCCGAGTTTGAACTGTCAATTAAACGGATGATTACAAATAATCCATCCGAGCATGGCCATGCATTTTCAGTTCTCGCTCTTCAAGTGGCCGAGACACCAATCCTGTTCAATGTATCACAGTATACACGAACCAGGAGGACTTCTCCAATCTTGTATGACTATGGCTCCCACTCAACTTTTGGCAATCCTAACTACTGCCTTTATAACTCCCTTTTACGGAAAGCGTTTAACAGTGTCAAAGAAATACCAATCATCAAGTGAGACCACAACACACTCATGTCTGAGGAATTTACTAATCATGGTTTAACTTAAAACTCTACAATCTCTTTTGGAGAGTCTTAAGGTGGGTCAGTCTTACATGTATCATCCATACATATACATGTAAATGACTAGACATCTCCATGTCCTGATAGCCCATGAAACTTGGCGCTATCAGTCAACGTACAATATAGTTACTAATAAAATCATCCATGTCCATTTGATGATTTCGAACTATAGACTTTCAATAATTCAAAACTTCATTTCACTTAATGGGGTTTCATTCACCAGAACACTTAAAGTGATCCCATTTGTTAATAATGAATTATTTGGACATATTATTCAATATCGATCAAAACAATATATAAATAAGGATGAAATATCATATATCATAAAATCATCAAGTCAAACATAAAACTAGTGTCCAACACTCATAAATACACAATGTAATATAAAAGCAAACTCAAAGCCATTCTCCAATGTGCTTGAGACCCTTAACCCTAGTGTGACTCTCATGCTTGGGCCTAGGCATAGGCTTGGTCAATGGATCTGCAATGTTGTCATCAGTATGCACCTTACACATCCTAATGTCACCCTCAGTGATGATGCGTCGAATAAGGTGATACTTCCTCATAACGTGTCTGGATTTGGAGCTCGAACTCGGTTCCTTTGCCTGGGCTATGGCACTATTGTTGTCACGATAGATGTCGATAGGCACTGAAATACTAGGAATAATACCGAGTTCATCTAGGAACTTATTCATTCAAACAACCTCCTTTGCTGCTTCACTAGCAGCAATGTACTCAGCCTCTGTTGTAGAATCTGCTACTGCATCCTGTTTGGAGCTCTTCCAGCTCACAGCTCCTCCGTTAAGGATGAAGACATAACCCGATTGAGACTCAAAGCCATCTCGGTCAGTCTGAAAGCTTGCATCAGTATAGCCTTGTACGATCAATTTTTCATCTCCCCCATATACTAAGAAATTATCCTTGGTCCTTCTCAAGTACTTTAGGATATTCTTAGCTGCACTCCAGTGTGCTTCTCCAGGACTTGATTGGTATCTTCTACACATGCTCAAAGCATACGCAATATCAGGACGTGTACATACCATGGCATACATGATAGATCCTATAGCAAAAGCATATGGGATCTGGTTCATCTTCTCAAGCTCAGCAGGTGTTTTAGGACACTGCGTCTTGCTGAGATATACACCATGTTGTATGGGTAAAAACCCCTTCTTGGAATCCTGCATCTTGAATCTATCAAGAATCTTATCAATATAAGTTCCTTGACTCAATCCAAGAAGCCTCTTAGATCTATCTCTGTAGATCTTAATTCCAAGTATGTACTCGGCCTTTCCTAAGTCTTTCATTGAGAAACATTTCTTCAGCCATTCCTTTACGGACTCTAGTATCGGAATGTCATTCCCAATAAGTAGTATGTCATCCACATACAAGACTAAGAAGGCTACATTACTCCATTAAACTTCTTGTAAACACAAGGATCCTCTTCACATCTAATGAAATCAAACTCTTTGATCTTTTCATCAAATCGAAAGTTCCAACTCCTGGATGCTTGCTTAAGTCCATAAATGGACTTCTTAAGCTTGCATGCCTTCCCAACATCATTTGGATCTTCAAAATCTTCAGGTTGTGTCATGTACACATCCTCTTCCAAAAAGCCATTTAGAAAAGCGGTTTTGACATCCATTTGCCATATCTCATAGTCATAATATGCGGCAATAGCTAGGATTATCCTAATGGATCTAACCATGACAACTGGTGAAAATGTCTCGTCATAGTCTATACCATGAATCTGTCTAAAACCTTTGGCAACTAGCCTTGCCTTGTAAATAGACACATGTCCATCCTTGTCAGTTTTGAGTTTGAAAATCCATTTGCTTACTATGGGTTTTGCCCCATTTGGAAAATCTATCAAGTCCCATACTTGATTTTCAAACATCGAATCCATTTCGGACCTCATGGCCTCAAGCCATTTCTTGGAGTCTGGACCCGTCACTGCTTGCTTATATGTAGAAGGCTCACTATGTTCTAACATAAGAACATCAAGGCTTACATTCAAGATGAAATCATCATAACGTCTTGGTTGTACCCTTGGCCTTTCCGATCTACGAGTGGGCTCAAGTTGTTCAACAACTGAATCTGGAACATGATCCACAACTGTTTGTAGATCCTCTTGTTCCGGCTCTTGAATGATCTGAGGCCCTAGGCCTTCAAAAGTAATCATCTCATCAACGACATCATCCATGTCATCTTGTTGTTGAGTTTGTTGCTCTTCATCGTCTTGAACTGTTTCAAGATGAATATTTCTCCCACTTGACTTGTTGGAAAGGAACTCCCTTTCCAAAAAGACACTATCCCTTGCAACAAACACCTTTTGCTGAGTTGGATTGTAGAAGTAATATCCAAAGCTTCCTTTTGGATACCCTATAAAAAAGCATTTATCTGATTTTGGGGCAAGCTTCTCTGTTTGTAAACGCTTTACATAAGCTTCACATCCCCATATTTTCAGAAAAGACAACTTTGGAACCTTTCCAGTCCATATCTCATATGGAGTTTTGTCTACAGTTCTTGACGGAGTCCTGTTTAATGTAAGTACAGCGGTAGTGAGGGCATATCCCCAGAAGGATACCGGAAGATCAACAAAACTCATCATTGATCGGACCATGTCTAACAAGGTCCTGTTTCTCCTTTCAGACACACTATTAAGTTGTGGTGTTCCTGGGGTAGACAACTGTGTTACTATCCCACAGTTTTTCAAA
>NCTC01003483.1:0-15667 GCA_002319775.1 Fagopyrum tataricum | reverse complement strand
CTCAACAGATCACCCCTCCGGATCACTCAGCAGCACTCCTAACCTGCAAAGGATCTACAACACGGTTTGAAACCGTTAGCTAACCATACACATATATAAGATAGGCAGGAGCACAACCACACATTATATAAACAATAACACATCAACATGATATCACACATTTACCCGGTTTATTATCTTTATAACGTTAGACACGCAAGAGTATATAAATCAGTATATGAGAATAGGTGACACGAGGAATATAATCCTCGCCTCTGCGTGCAATAGCTAGCTGGAGTGGTATCAGCGCACCTTCCCGTATACCGTAAGGAGTGGTATCAGTACCTTTCCCGTATACCAAGTCTAGCTAGCGTACAGAGAACTTCCCAGACTCCACTACGGGACGAAAGGGTAAGTTGTCACAACAACTACAATGGGCGGTCAATATAACATAGGTCGGTGACCATAATAACACATGCTATACAACATATAACACACACCACTCAAGCACACATCCAATATAAGGACGGTAGCTAAGTAAGTCGTATGGACTTACCTCAATCTCAGAAGTATCTCTATACGAGCAAATCCCAAAAACGTCCACTCCAACTAGAGGACAACACAGCCTATACAAGGCACACATATATATATATCACAATCCTATCACACACAAAGGGTCACACCTAGACCCAAGGGATCCATAAGGGATCAAATCCAACTCGCAACCTCAAGGCCATAACCGGCATATCTATATCATACTCGTCATAAACCGATACCTAGCATGATACTAGTTCCCTCATACTAGAAAGGAAAGGAAACTACTTGGCTATAAATAGTTCCGGGAACAAAACGCACCTGCGTGAACTAAGACCGCAGGGGCGGAAGAGGTCACCCCCAGGCGCGGAAGGTAGAAGCCGTAGGGGCGGTGACACGGAACGCAGGCAAGCGCAGGTACGCCGCTGGCACGACGCAGGCGCTGTGGCACGGTAGCCGCGGGGGCGGTGGCTCTTGGCCGCGAGGGCGACGACAGTGCAGAAGGCAACTTCGCGGCTTCTCTTCGGTTCTTCACGTGATCAAATCACGTCTATACTCTTCCAGATTCATACACATACACATAAATACACATTCAAACGTCACCCTATGATCAAAACAACTAATCCTAAGCTAAAGAGAAGGAATCAAAGAAGAAGAGAAGGAGAAGAAGTAAGAACTCACCACTCCTGAAATCCTAGGCTGTAGGGGAAGTCACAAACATCAGTAGCTAGCTTCTAAGCTCAGCATACACATCACTAGCATCAACATCAACCCCAAAGTACACTTTCAAAACCAAACTCCAAGGAAAACAAGAACAAGCTCACAAGGGAAGAAGGATAAGCAAGGTGGACGTAGGTAGGTCTGGAATGGAATGAGAAATGGAATGAAACCCTTGCTCAGCAAGGTAAGGAGTAAGAGAGGGAGTAAAGCACGGGTCAAAGGAGTCAACAAAACCGGCTGCAGCCGCCGTAAACCGCAGGGGCGGATCACAGGGCCGCAGGGGCGGGAACCCGCAGGACCGTACGTGCCCGCGGGTGCGGCAAGGCCAATCTCGGCCAAAGCCAATCTCGGCTATGGTCCGATCTCGGTCCGAAAGAAAGGCTCTCACATCTCACCCCCCTAAAAACAAGTTCGTCCCGAAACTTGCAAGATCTTGAAAACACTCGAACTCGGAAGCCGAGATACACTCTCTATAACCTCAAACATAAGCATGGAGGAAATCATCAACTCCAACAGTAAACTATACTATCCAGGGCCTAGAGGAAAATCATCTCTAGCCAAATCATAAACATATCACAAGGCATAGAGGAAGCACATCTCTAGCCGTATCATAACCATAACAGAAAGGCATGGAGGAAGTACATCTCCAGCGCTACTATGTCCATCAAACTAGCATGGAGGAAAGAACCATCTCCAGCTAAACCTATCATATCACAATAGCATGGAGGGAAGAACCATCTCCAGCTATAAACAGGAAAGCATACTAGCATAACAAGATCTAGTAAGATCATAATCACCTCAAGCTAGCATGAAATAAACATATCACTGCATATAAGCATGTAAGCATATAAGACTCACCAAACTAGTACTAAGATCTACTCGGTGATCCTACTGGTGCACCTATCTCGGCATAGAACTCTGGATAGTTCCTCTGGATACTATCCTCAGTCTCCCATGTAGCCTCCTCGGGTCCTCGTCTTGACCACTGTATCCTCAACATAGGAATGTCCTTCGAACGCAGGCGTCTCATACCTCGCTCTAGGACTGCAATAGCATGCTCTACAAACGTGTGGTCCAGATCAACCACCAAATCCTCATAACTCACGATGTGTCTCGGATCTGGTATGTACTCCCTTAGCTGAGACACATGAAATACAGGGTGAACACCCTCTAATCTCGGAGGCAAGGCTAACCTGTAAGCTGCGCTCCCAACTCGATCCAGAATCTCGAACGGTCCGACATATCGGGGACTCAACTTCCCCTTAATGCCAAAACGTCTAACACCTCGTGTCGGGGACACTCTCAGCCACACATGGGCTCCAACCCTAAACTCTAGAGGTCTACTCCTCCTATCAGCATAAGACTTCTGACGGCTCTGTGTAGTCAACATACGCTCTCTGATCAATGCTACCCGAGCTATATCATCCTGAATCTGATCAGGTGCTAAACCACTGACACTGCTCTGCTCATCCCAGCATAACAGGGTACGACATCTCTGTCCATACAGTGCCTCATATGGGGCCATCCCAATAGATGCATACCAACTGTTGTTGTAGGAGAACTCAACAAGTGGGAGATGATCTGTCTACACCTATCCCAAATCCAACACACAAGCTCGCAGCATATCCTCTAGGGTCTAAATGGTCCTCTCTGACTGACCATCTGTCTGAGGATGGAACGCAGTCGTGAAGTGCAAACTTGTCCACAGGGCAGTCTGAATCTGCTGCCAGAATCTCTAGGTAAATCGCCCATCTTTGTCTGAGACGATCGTCCTCGGTACACCATGGAGTCTCACTATCTGCCTAGTGTACTCCTCAGGTAATCTGCTCACCGGCCACGTCTCCCTAATAGGAATGAAACGTGCCGTCTTCGTCAATCTGTCTACTATGACCCAGATGGCATCAAAACTTCGGGTCAGCTTCAAGCCAATCACAAAATCCATGGTGACGTCCTTCCACTTCCTCTGTGGAACAGGAAGGGGATGGAGCTCACCTCCAGGTCGGAAATGCTCGATCTTGACCTGCTGACAGGTCGCACACTGAGCTACAAATCTGGCTACATCGGGCTTCAGCCCTCCCCACCAGTATGAACGTCTCAAATCCTGATACATCTTACTCGTACCTAGATGTACAGAGTAAGGTGTACAATGAGCCTCCAATACAATCCTCTAACGAAAATCTGTATCAGCAGGTACACAGACGCGACCGCGGCGCCTCAAAACTCTATCTGCTCCAAGCAGGAACTGTGGTGCCTCATCCCGAGACATCCTATCTCTGATCCTCTGCAAAGTTGGGCAGGTCTCCTGTTTCTATCGGATCTCATCCAACAGATCAGGAAGGACCTCTAATGTACGCAGCTGGGCATCTTCATCAGGAAACTGGATGTGCAACTCTAACTAGATAAGATCTCGCTGTAACTGATACTGAACTGTCAGCCTCGCAATCGCCTGCTCTCGAGGCGTCTTCCTGCTCAGGGCGTCGGCGATAACGTTCGCCTTCCCTGAATGGTACAGAATCTCTAAATCAAAGTCCTTGATCAGCTCAAGCCACCTACGCTGGCGGTTATTCAATTCCCGCTGCGTGAAGATATACTTGAGACTCTTATGGTCTGTGAAGATCTGACATGTAGCACCATACATGTAATGTCTCAAGATCTTTAGTGCATGAACTACCGCTGCCAACTCCAGATCATGAGTCGGGTAGTTCTCCTCATACGTCTTCAGCTGTCGAGACGCATATGCAATTACTCTGCCTCGCTGCATCAGAACACATCCCAAGCCTAGCTTGGATGCATCACTGTAAACCACAAAATCCTCCGTACCCTCTGGCTGTGCCAAAATAGGAGCAGAAGTCAAACGCCTCTTCAACTCCTCAAAACTCTGCCCGCACTGATCAGACCACACAAATCTGGTAGTCTTCCTCAGCAAACTCGTCAGTGGACGGGCAATCATAGAAAAACCCTCCACGAAGCGTCTGTAATAACCGGCTAGGCCAAAGAAACTACGTACTTCCTTGACGTTCGTCGGTCTAGTCCATGCTGCTACTGACTCTATCTTCGCTGGATCCACCTTGATCCCCTTAGCTGAAACCACATGACCCAAGAATGCTACCTCTGGCATCCAGAACTCACACTTAGAGAACTTAGCATAAAGTTCTCTATCCCGCAAAACCTGCAATACAGCCCTCAGATGTCCTGCATGCTCCTCACTGCTACGAGAATATACCAGAATATCATCAATAAAAACCACCACAAACTGATCCAGGAAGTCGATGAAAATACTGTTCATCAACTCTATAAAAACGGCTGGGGCATTCGTAAGACCAAATGGCATCACTACAAACTCGTAGTGTCCATATCTGGTCCTGAATGTTGTCCTAGGCACATCCTGCTTCCTCACCCTCAGCTGGTGATACCCGGAACGCAGGTCAATCCTAGAGAACACAGTATCTCCCTGTAACTGATCTAACAAATCATCAATGCGCGGCAGTGGATACTTGTTCTTGATGGTCACCTTGTTCAGCTCTCTGTAGTCTATACATAACCTCAGTGATCCGTCCTTCTTCCGTACGAAGAGGACAGGTGCTCCCCATGGGGACACGCTAGGGCGAATGAAGCCCTTCTCAGCCAACTCCTCGAGTTGCTTCTTCAGCTCCAGCATCTCGACAGGCGCCATCCGGTATGGGGCCTTCGAGATGGGTCTCGTACCAGGCTCTAACTCGATACTGAAATTCATACTCCTCTGAGGCGGCAAACTGGACGGTTCAACAAAAACATGTGTATACTCACAAACAACTGATATGTCCTCTACAGCTGGACTCTCCCCCTCCTTCATGGCATAACACCAAAAGGCCTCGCAACCCTGTGCAATCAATCTAACGGCCCGTATAGCACTGATAACCGTGCCTACCTTTCCAAGGTGCCAACCTCGGAAAACCTCTATCTGGCCTAACTCGGTAGAGAGGGTAACAGTCCTCCTACCTACATCTAAAATTGCAGAGTGTCTAGCCATCCAATCCATACCTAGAATGACTTCTTCATGCTCTTATGGCATGACAAAGAAGTCAACTAGTAACACACGGGTCCCTACAGAAATGGGACAACCGTGAATCTCACAGGTACCTCTGACCCTACCACCATCGGGTAGTCCTATAATAAAGGGCATCCCCTCAACTGTATATAACCCAAGACGCTCTACACAGGCATCGAAAATAAAAGTGTGCGTAGCACCAGTATCAAATAAAACTCTAACAGGTAAACCATGAATCAGAATGGTACCTGTAGCAGTAGGTGCAGCTGGCTCCTCTGCACTCCTCAGCTCAAAAACACGATCCTGTGGACCTCTGGTATCAGTGGTGCCCCCACCACGACCTCTGCCTCTACTCGGCCCATGAGCATATCCCTGAGTCGTAGGGCGATCTGGGACCCTCTGTTGTCCCTGAGTCTATTGCTGCTGAGGTGGCCTCTGCCCACCTCCCGCTGCACTGGCAGGGAAAGAACCCTGTTGAGATGAAGCTCCGCCCTGGCGGCAGTAAACAGCTCGGTGACCTTGTCTACCACAGGTGTAGCAAGTCACCAATGACCTCGTACACTCTGGCCTCATATGCCCTGGATCTCCACAGTTAAAGCACTGACGTCCCTTCTCTGCAACCGGCGCAGATGAAGGCTGACTCTGGCGTCTCTGACCACGCCAACCACTGGTCTGCCCTGTACGCTACCTCTTCTCAGACCCTCCGGTCTGAGAAGCTCTCCTCTGTCCAGCTCGCTCCCTCTCATAATCGGAAGCTCTTTCCTGATAATCTGTAAGAGTCTCACAATGAAATCCCGCCATATAGGTTCGGGTAGTATCCCTCAGTCGTCGGGAAAAGAGATAAACGTGTTGGTCTGCAGCAGGTGCAGCTGGTCCCAGTAATGCCAGCACCTCCTGAAACCTCCTGATAGCCTCAGAGACTAGTACATCCTCAAACCCAGCCTCCACAAAATCCCGCAGTTTCTCCCTCCTCAAAGAGGCAGGACATAAACGCTCTCTAATCATCGTCCTAATCTGATCATGACTGGTAACCTGACCCCGTACTGATCTCCACCAGTACTGTGCTAAGTCCCGAAATAAGGTCTGAACCAGCTCAATCCGTCTGTCAGCTGGACATCGAATAGACTCTAGAGCTGAGTCTACATGCCCGATCCAGAGCTCAACCTCCAACCCCACCTTCCCAGTGAAAGGGGGTACACCCATCTAATGAAATGCCTTCAACCAGGTGTCTGGTCTAGGCCCTCTATACTCCTCTGGTGCTCTGGCAATCTCAGCAGCAGGTACCTGTACAGCTGGTACGTGAGTAACGGTGCGGGACCTCTCAGATGGTCCCTCCTGTGCCTGTAAATCTGGGGCACGTCTACCGGCTCTGGCAGCCTCCTCTACCTCGTCCTCTACCTAGAGGGGGTCTACCTCTACCTCGCCCAGCTGCAAGTAAGGCTCTAGTCTGAACCATCTGCAGAGGACGTAAACCTATCTTAGATCAATCACAACAGAATATCTATATATATCTATACTGTTGAGATCTTCAGAGGGGCGATGGTTCACGTACACAATATCCCAAAATATTTGGTACTCATTTCAAAACCAAAACCTTTTTAAAAGTCAGACCCCTTTCGGGTTCTGTTTAGTTATCTATTCGAACTTTATTGCAGATTACTAGTGCCATTGTTGTCAACCTAGGCTCTGATACCAACTTTGTAACACCCCAAATCCATAGGACTCGGAGTGATACTGGGCTAGGATCTCACAATGGATCCTGGCCCTAGCCTGACAACAACTTCGCTGAATCTTACAACAAGGCACTGATAGATTAAAACAATACATAAAACTGATGTATATATATATACTGATCAAAAGGTACACATAGTACTGTTGAGTACAAAAGTCAAAACACAACTCTGTACAACATAAATAACCCAAATCCCACGAGTACGCCCTGTGTCCGGAACCCTCAGCAGATCACCCCTCCGGATCACTCTGCAGCACTCCTAACCTGCAAAGGATCTACAACACGGTTTGAAACCGTTAGCTAACCATACACATATATAAAATAGGCAGGAGCACAACCACACATCATATAAACAATAACACATCAACATGATATCACACATTTACCCGGTTTATTATCTTTATAACGTTAGGCACGCAAGAGTATATAAATCAGTATATGAGAATAGGTGACACGAGGAATATAATCCTCGCCTCTGCGTGCAATAGCTAGCTGGAGTGGTATCAGCGCACCTTCCCGTATACCGTAAAGAGTGGTATCAGTACCTTTCCCGTATACCAAGTCTAGCTAGCGTACAAAGAACTTCCCAGACTCCACTACGGGATGAAAGGGTAAGTTGTCACAACCACTACAATGGGCGGTCAATATAACATAGGTCGGTGACCATAATAACACATGATATACAACAATAACACATCAACATGATATCACACATTTACCCGGTTTATTATCTTTATAACGTTAGGCACGCAAGAGTATATAAATCAGTATATGAGAATAGGTGACACGAGGAATATAATCCTCGCCTCTGCGTGCAATAGCTAGCTGGAGTGGTATCAGCGCACCTTCCCGTATACCGTAAAGAGTGGTATCAGTACCTTTCCCGTATACCAAGTCTAGCTAGCGTACAAAGAACTTCCCAGACTCCACTACGGGATGAAAGGGTAAGTTGTCACAACCACTACAATGGGCGGTCAATATAACATAGGTCGGTGACCATAATAACACATGATATACAACATATAACACACACCACTCAAGCACACATCCAATATAAGGATGGTAGCTAAGTAAGTCGTATGGACTTACCTCAATCTCAGAAGTATCTCTCTACGAGAAAATCTCAAAAACGTCCACTCTAACTGGAGGACAACACAGCCTATACAAGGCACACATATATATATCACAATCCTATCACACACAAAGGGTCACACCTAGACCTAAGGGATCCATAAGGGATCAAATCCAACTCGCAACCTCAAGGCCATAACCAGCATATCTATATCATACTCGTCATAAACCGATACCTAGCATGATACTAGTTCCCTCATACTAGAAAGGAAAGGAAACTACTTGGCTATAAGTAGTTCCGGGACAAAACGCACCTGCTTGAACTAAGACCGCAGGGGCGGAAGAGGTCACCCGCAGGCGCGGAAGGTAGAAGCCGCTGGGGCGGTGACACAGAACGCGGGAAAGTGCAGGTACGCCGCTGGCACGACGCAGGCGCTGTGGCACTGTAGCTGCGGGGGCGGTGGCTCTTGGCCGCGGGGGCGGCGACAGTGCAGAAGGCAACTTCGCGGCTTCTCTTCGGTTCTTCACGTGATCAAATCACGTCTATACTCTTCCAGATTCATACACATACACATAAATACACATTCAAACGTCACCCTTTGATCAAAACAACTAATCCTAAGCTAAAGAGAAGGAATCAAAGAAGAAGAAAAGGAGAAGAAGTAAGAACTCACCACTCCTGGAAATCCTAGGCTGTAGGGGAAGTCACAAACATCAGTAGCTAGCTTCCAAGCTCAGCATACACATCACTAGCATCAACATCAACCCCAAAGTACACTTTCAAAACCAAACTCCAAGGAAAACAAGAACAAGCTCACAAGGGAAGAAGGATAAGCAAGGTGAACGTAGGTAGGTCTGGTATGGAATGAGAAATGGAATGAAGCCCTTGCTCAGCAAGGTAAGGAGTAAGAGAAGGAGTAAAGCACGGGTCAAAGGAGTCAACAAAACTGGCTGCAGCCGCCGTAAACCGCAGAGGCGGATCACAGGGCCGCAGGGGCGGGAACCCGCAGGGGCGGCGTACGTGCCCACGGGTGCGGCAAGGCCAATCTCGGCCAAAGCCAATCTCGGCTATGGTCCGATCTCTGTCCGAAAGAAAGGCTCTCACAATTTAAATAGTGAATTACCTAATAGTTAATAAGACTAATAGCATATGTCAAATTATTAAAATAATAAATATTCCTAAAAAGTCTATTTTAAAAAGTTAAAATAAAGTAAAATTTAAATAGTGAATTACCTAACTTTGAAAATTATTGAAAATGATACATACTATCAACGTATTTATAAAAAAATAATATAACTTATTTTTCTAGAAAAAATTTAAAACTTTGGTGATGATTTGACAATAGATTTTTTAGCATGTCATTAACAAATGTAGGATTATGAGTGTAATGTGGATTCTTTTTTAAAATAAAGTAAAATTTAAAAAGGCATAAAATTAGTAAAATATTATTAATTTTTATAAAAAATATAAACTTTTTTTAAAAAAAATTTCCATATTTTTTTCTTTGATTTTTTAATTACTTTTGTATGAATGCAGAAAATTATTAAAAATATCTGATTTATGTTTAAAAAACCTTTTTTTATATTTAAATTAATATTTTTTTGAAATTTTTTTCGATTGTTACCATATATTTGTAATATAATTTATGATTTTTTAATACAAAATCATTTGAAAATATTTGAAAACTTTCGAAAAATATTTAATATCATTTTTTTAAAAGAAAAAAAACCCTTATTACTAAAAAAAAAAATTTATTCTAAAATTTTCTTTATCATAAACAAATAAAGAAATATTTTTGTTAATCGTTTAAAAAAAATCTGAATTTAGAAAATAAAAGTTTTAACTTTTAAAAAAATAATTTTAATTGAAAATTAAAATTATAAGTTAAAAAATGTTAAGATCTTTAAAAGCTTAAACATAAAATAAATTTTATAAGATCTAAAAAAGAAGCAACGTTCATTTGAAAAATGTTCAGTTGAAAAATATAAGTGAATAAAATAAAACTAAAATTAAATTAAAGATTATAAGTTTAGAAATAAAAAAGTTGACCGAAATAACATAATATAAGTTGAAAAAATATTAAGAACTTCAAAATTAGATTATATATCTTAACTATTTCAATTTTAAAAATATCATAATTAAAGGTCAATTAATAGTATGAAGAACTAATAGAGAAATTATTTAGTAAAATATTTAAAATAAATTCTTAACTTAAAATTTTAAAATGGATTTATTTTTTTTGAAATAAATTATTATGTTAAAAGTCTTAAGTAAAATATTTTTTATTTTTATAAAAAAAATCAAAACTTTTTTTAAATTTTTTTTCCAGAATTTGTTTTTCGGAAAACTTTTGCGTTGATGGCAAAAAAAAATTTCTTATTATTATAGTAAAAACAATTCATTTTTTTCATATAATTTTTAAATTCGATTTTTTTCAAAAAAACTGCTTTTAGAAAAAGATAAAGTTTATAATTTTTTGGAAAAAATAAAGTTCAATTGAATAATAAAAATATAATTAAAAAATATTAAGATCTTTTAAAGGTTAAATAAATAAGTAAAGTTCATAAGTTATAAAAAAATAACGTTATGTTGAAAAATATAAACAAAAATAATAAGATTAAATTTAAAATAAAGTTATAAGTTTTAGAAAATATAAATTTCAATTGAAAATTAAAAAATAAAAGTTGACAATATATTAAGATATTTAAAATTAGATTGCAAATCTTAAATATTTCGATTTTTAAATAACAAATAATTAAAGGATAGTAATAATATGTGGAAGTAATAAAAAATATTAGTTAGTAAAATATTTAAAATAACTTTATAAATAAAATATTTAAAATAATTTATTTTAACTTGGTGGGACCTGATTAACAAAAAATTGACACGTGTATATTTAACGACGTGGATTAACCAGACTGTGTCACGTGTAAATTTAATGACGTGGATTCACCAGACTGTGCCACGTGTAAGTTCACGGGCTGCTTTAGTATATAGATAGATATTGATTCTTCTCGTGGAATCGAGACACCTTACTGTGTTAGCGGAATCCGTTTGCCCAACAACTTTGGCGCTGTTTTGAGTTGTGTCACTTGGATTGACAAGTTGGTTCTCTCAATCATCTCCGGGTGACTTCTCGTGCTTTGGGGACAATCGCTTTCCCCTCAGTATGAGATTATAGCGGAAGGACTTCTTCAAGTCATTCCAAGTTGTGTTAGGGCCTTTGTTTCCCTATCGTGCTCTTGGTTGCCTTAAGGGTTCGACCAGATCTATCCATCTACCGATACTTCACAATCATTGGATCATTCCTCCATCTTTTACATCAAGTTTTCATCTTTTTATTCATTTTCTTCACTGCGAGTCTTGGTGTTGAAAGATCGGGCAAACTGACGGCTAACCCCGTATCAAATTGGTATCAGAGCTTCAGGTTCATCAACACCTTCTCACGTCCCATATAAAACACAAAAAAAAATAAAAAAATCGAGCTTTCAAGATCCGTCAAGGAAGTTCTACACAAAAAGAGTCATCGGAACAGGATCCGTAACGGTTAGTTCTACTATTCTCGTTATTTTTCTGCGATTTTCAATTCCGCACTCAATTTCTTGAAAAGAAGGATTTGTGTGGCCTATAGTTGATTTGAATACATATTTTTGCCTAAGATTCGATCTTTTCTCGTTTTGATCAGAATCTCGCCCATCCACCACCACAAAACACCCGTCGCCACCTTCCCGCCGTCTTTTCGGCCTCCCCTATCCCCAGCCGCCGCCCAGCCCAGCCTTGCCGCCGCCTTCAGCCGCTGCCCTACCCGCTGTTTTCGGCAGTTCCGGCGCCGCTCCCACGGCCTTTTGGCCTTTGTGACGCCGCCCGAGATCCCAGCCACCGCCCCATCCCTCGGTCTCGGCCGAGACCCAAACCCTATCCCGGCTGATATTTGTTCTCTGCGCCGCAGCCGTCGCCCCCTCGAAACCTTACCTGAAACCCTAGCCGTCGCTAAACCCTAACCCTAGCCGTCGCCTCCGGCGTCGCTAAATCCTAACCCTAGCCGTCGGGCCCCGTCAAACCGGCCCAACCCGACCTATCTCGTCCAATCAACCGAGATCCACAAAAAAAAAAAAAAATCGGAACCGAACCAAGGAGGTTCAGCCGCCCGCCGCCGGCCTGCCGCTCCGCCACCGCCGTCTGTCCGCCGGCCCGCCGCCGCCGCCGCCGCCCTTGGTTAGTCTCGCAAGTGCCTAGTTAAAAAAAAAAAAGAAGAAGGGCAAAGGCCGTACAAAAAAAAAAAGACGTTACTTGCGAGCTAAGTTATTCAGTTTCCGCGGTTGTGCATCTTGTGCGAGTTTTGTTTTGGCATGCGTCCCTTTTGAGCGTGATTGATATATGTTTGTTTCCGTAGAAGCTCCCTACATCGCTGCAGGAAAACCATAATTTGCACTCCTTCCTTTTTTTCCCTTTCCCTTTTATTTTCCCCTTGTTTCCTTTTGTCTTCCCTTTCCTTCTTACTTGTTTCCTTTTTTCCTTATTGCCTTTTTCTCTTTTATTTCCCTTTCCCTTTTTGTATTTTAATTTTCAAAAAGCCGCAAATTATCTTTTCTATTTTGAGATTATTGATTTGTTGTTTGAGAATATTGTAGGCGAGTTTAGTTTTGCTTTTCTTGCTAGCACCACATAAAAAGGTTTTTTCCCTTTGAAATCTGGTTCGTTCACCTTGTTTTCTTGCCTGAACGCATTAACCTGTTGATTGTTTGAGACATCTTTCTTGTAGATTCACAGTGATCCTCGCAAACCGGCTAATAGGAAGTTGCAAAGCTTATGAGATAGGTTCTGAGCGAGACACTTGAAGAGGGTAGCCTACGAGTTTATCTTTAACTAACCTTAACAAGTTTGTTTGCTTTGAGTCATGTCTGCAGGAAGAGAAAACAGGAACCGGATACATGACGCGCCACGAGCTGTGGGCCCAGAGGCTATGATAGCCCGTATCTTGGAAAGATTAGATAGACTAGAAGCACGGGATGAGAGGATGACAGATCAGGACGAACGCGTTCCAGGCGCCACGTGGAGGAGAGACGGCCGAGACTACGGCCGAGATTTCGGTAGTTCCGGCCGAGATGTGTTCCACCTGAACCGAGACGACGGCCGATATGTCGCTAGCTCCAACCGAGACGTCCGAACACCACCCCGGGCTGCACTTACCTTGGACAGAGCTACTACCTCGACACAGCAGGGAACTAGGTTTGGTCTGACCATAAGAGCTAGAGATATCCAGTGTTCCAAGTGTCAAGGACAAGGTTGTAACACCCCAAATCCGTAGGACTCGAGGTGCTACTGGGTTAGGACCTCACAATGGATCCTGACCCTAGCCTGACAACAAGTTCACTGAATCTTACAACAAGGCACCAATAAATTAAAACAAAACATAAAACTGATATATATATACATATCAAAAGGATGATACAGAGTACTGCTGAGTACAAAGTCAAACAGAAATCTGTACAATAATAATAACCTAAAATCCCACGATAACGCCTAGTGTACGGAACCCTCAGCAGATCACCCCTCTAGATCACTCTGCAACTCTCCTAATGTGAGAACCCTTTTCTTTCGGACCGAGTCTTGGTCCTTAGCCGAGATTGGCTTGGCCGAGATTGGTCTTTCCGCACCCGCGGGCAGGACTGCCGCTCCTGCGGGTTTCCGCCCCTACGGCTCATGGAACCGCCCCTGCGGTTTCCGGCGGCTGCAGCCGGTTTTGTTGACTCCTTTGACCCATGCTTTACTCTTTCGTTGCCTTCCTCTTTAAGTTTTTCCCTTGGCCGATGAGCAAGGGTTCCTCACTCCTTTCCAGCTTAACACGTTCTCCTTGCTCTGCCTTTGCTTCTTCTTGATCTTGTGTGATTCCTTCTTGGTTTTGGAAGAGTTTTGTTGTGACTTTGATGAGGATGATGCTAGTGTTGTGTGTTGTTGTGCTTGGAAGCCAGTAAGGGTTGGTCGGTGATGAATTCCCTAGTTAACCACAGTTGTGGTAAGCTTCCTTCTTCCTCTTCTCTTCTTTCTTCTTTGATTCCATCTCTTTAGCTTAGGATTAGATGAATTGAATGTAGAGTGATGTTGGAATGTGTATGTTGTTGCATGTGTGTGACTTTGGATTGGAATAGACGTGATTAAATCACGGGAAGAGTCGAAGAGAAGCCGCGGGATCACATTTTGCACTAACGCCGCCCCCGCGCCTAGAAGCCGCCGCCCCTGCGGAAGCCGTGCCGCAGCGCCCGCGCCAGCGCCTTGCCTGCGTTCCTTGTCACCGCGACTACGGCTGATCCCTGTCGCGCCTGCGGGTTGTCTACTCCGCTCCTGCGTCCCTTGATCACGCAGGTGCGTCTTGTCCCGGGACTACCCATAGTTGGGTAGCTCCTTTCCTTTCCTAGTATGAGGGAACTAGTACCATGCTAGGTATCGGTTTATGATGAGTATGATATAGATATGCCGGTTACGGCTTTGAGGTTTACGAGTTGGATATGATCCTTATGGATCCGGGTCTAGGTGTGACCCCTTTGTGTGATAGGAGTTTGATATATATATATGTATGCCTTGTATAGGCCTTGTTGTCCTCCAGTTTGGAGTGGACCTGAGTGAGAGCTGATCGTAGTGATACGACTTCTGAGATTGAGGTAAGTCCATAGGACTTACTTAGCTGCCATCCTTATATTGGATGTGTGCATGAGTGGTGTTTGTTATATGCTTTATAACATGCTTTATGTTTGTCACCGACCTATGTTATATTGACCGCCATTGTAGTGGTTGTGACAACTTACCTTTCATCCCGTAGTGGAGTCTGGGAAGTTCTCTGTAAGCTAGTTAGTTCTGGTATACGGGAAGGGCACCTACCACTCCATATGGTATACGGGAAAGTGCGCTGAAACCACTCCAGTTAGCTATTGCACGCACAGGCGAGGATTATATTCATTCCTCGTGTCACGTATTTTCATATACTGATTTATATACTCTTGAGTGATTAACGTTATAAAGATAATAAACCGGGTAAACGTGTGATATCATGATGAGGTGTTAATATTATTGATATGTGATTGTGCTCTAGCATCTTCTTATATATGTGTATGATTAGCTAACGGTTTTATACCGTGTTGTAGATCTTTTGCAGGTTAGGAGAGCTGCAGAGTGATCTAGAGGGGTGATCTGCTGAGGGTTCCGTACACTGGGCGTTATCGTGGGATTTTGGGTTTATCATTATTGTACGGATTCCTGTTTGACTTTGTACTCAGCAGTACTTTGTATCATCCTTTTGATATGTATATATATATATATATATATATATATATATATATATATATATCAGTTTTATGTTTTGTTTTAATCTATTGGTGCCTTGTTGTAAGATTCAGTGAATTTGTTGTCAGGCTAGGGTCAAGATCCATTGTGAGATCCCAACCCAGTAGCACTCCGAGTCCTATGGATTTGGGGTGTTACACCTAACCTGCAAAGGATCTACAACACGGTGTAAAACCGTTAGCTAACCATACACATATATAAGAAGATGCTAGAGCACAATCACATATCAATAATATTAACACCTCATCATGATATCACACATTTA
>NCTC01003473.1:0-21842 GCA_002319775.1 Fagopyrum tataricum | reverse complement strand
GCGGTGACACGGGACGCGGGCAGCCGCTGGCGCTGGACACTGTCGCCGCGGGGGCGGTGACTCCTGGCCGCAGGGGCGGTGAAAACGCAGAAACGATTCTGCAATCACCTCCTCGGCTCTTTCACGTGATCAATCACGTCTACTCTCTTCCAGATTCGTACACATACATAAGTATACACATACAACCCTCAATACACATCTATGCAAGCATCTAATCCTAAGCTAGGAAGGAAGAACAAGAAAGGAAGAAGAGAAGCAAGAAGATCCTTACCACACTTGGAATCTAAGGCTGCAGGGAAAGGTCACACACAACACAAGCTTGCCTCAAGCTCAGCAACAACAAACACTAGCATCATCATCAACCACAAGGTACACTTTCAAAGTCAAACTCCAAGGGAAACAAGATCAAACTCCAAGGGAAACAAGATCAAACTCACAAGGGAAGAAGGATAAGCAAGGTGGACGTAGGAAGCCTGGAATGGGATGAGAACAAAGTGAATGAAACCCTTGCTCAGCAAGTAGAAGAAAGAAATAAGGTTAAGGGTAAAGCACGAGTCAAGAGGTCAAGGAAAACGGCTGCAGCCGCCATAATCCGCAGGGGCGGCAAAGCTAATCTCGGCCAAAGTTCGTCTCGGTCAAATACCAATCTCGGTCCGTAAGATTACGGCTCTTACAGATCCCTTGGGTCTAGATGTGACCCCTTTGTGTGATAGGAGTTTGATATATATATATATGTATGCCTTGTATAGGCCGTGTTGTCTTCCAGTTTGTAGTGGACCTGAGTGAGAGCTGATCGCAGTGATACGACTTCTGAGGTTGAGGTAAGTCCACAGGACTTACATAGCTACTATCCTTATATTGGATGTATGCTTGAGTGGTGTTTGTTATATGCTTTATAGCATGCGATATGGTTCATTACCGACCTATGTTATATTGACCGCCCATTGTAGTGGTTGTGATAACTTACCTTTCATCCCGTAGTGGAGTCTGGGAAGTTCTCTGTAAGCTAGTTACATCTGGTATACGGGAAGGGCACCTACCACTCCATATGGTATACGGGAAAGTGCGCTGATACCACTCCAGCTAGCTATTGCACGTAGAGGCGAGGGTTATATACATTCCTCGTGTCACGTATATTCATATACATCTATTTATACGATTGAGTGTTTGGACTTATTAAAGATAATAAACCGGGTAAATGTGTGAAAGCATGATGATGTGTTATGATTCTTAATATGTGTTTGTGCTCTAGCATCTTCTTATATATGTGTATGGTTAGCTAACGGTTTTATACCGTGTTTTAGATCATTTGCAGGTTAGGAGAGTTGTAGAGCGATCCAGAGTGGTGATCTGCTGAGGGTTCCGTACATTGGGCGATAGCGTGGGATTTTGGGTTATTTATGTTGTACGGATTTCTGTTTGACTTTGTACTCAACAGTACTTTGTATCATCCTTTGATATGTATATATATATATATATATATATATATATATATATATATATATATATCAGTTTTATGTTTTGTTTTAATCTATTGGTGCCTTGTTGTAAGATTTAGTGAACTTGTTGTCAGGCTAGGGTCAGGATCCATTGTGAGATCCTAACCCAGTAGCACCTCGAGTCCTACGGATTTGGGGTGTTACAGAAATGGTATAATCGAAAAACAGGGAATAAAAGCTCTTCAAAATTCAGACATTCTCGAAAAAAATCATCATTCAAAGCCTGAAAAGTGAGGATTTGGGGTTTTTTGGCCTTACAAATTTGGTTTAAAGAATGATTACTTTCTCCGCATATCATTTGAGTATTTCTCCGCATATCATTTGAGTATTCAGAATGATATAACCCCCGCGTTACCTACTTGATAAAGAGTGGGAGGAGGAAGAGCAGCGGAGCGATAAAAGAAGAGAGGTCACGAGTAATACACAATGGTTCAAGCTTAATTAGAGTGACTTCCTCGATTAGTTCTTTACACAAACACAAGTGTTTAGTTGTTTGTTTTAGTTCTTTATGGTGTGTTTTTGGAACATTGATTTTATTTACGGCTTCAGTTTCAAATGAGTTATTTTGATCCAAAAATACATAATTGTCAATTAACTTTTTTCCTTATTACAAGTCAAAACATTGTTTTATCCCAAAAACTAAAAAACACTAGTTGAAGTCAGGCAAATAATGATTAGTGTTATAAAACACAAACACGTCGAAAAATACAAACAATTCCAAAGATACTATAAACACACTACTCACTAATATATATCAATGTCTTAGCAAACACAACCAATAACAATGGGGTTTGAGGGATCAACATTTTCCTTGTTCATTTGTTAAAGATCACTAACCCCAAATCACGTAAAGGACGCGTACACTAGGTTTTGTAATTCCCTCCTGTATTTCCTTGCTTTACTACCGTTCTTTCTTTATACATGGATTCTCAGGTCAAAACAATGAATACTAGAAAAAGGAAAGAAAATCACCTTCACCTACATCTAAACTATTAAGGACAAAGTTATGGAATTCAATTAAATAAACTTTAATTCAAAGGAGGGTTCACAAATTAACATAGTTGTTACATTCACCACACTCCAATTTCAATTTATATGTGAAACAAAGATGAAAAATTCAATGATTATAGAGAAAAATGTTGCATTCACAATTCACAATAAGAAGAAAGGGAAGCATACATGTTGGTATTAAAACTCTGTTCAACGTCTACTTTCATCTCTTTTAGATGGGTGTTTTGGGTCCAAAAATGCATAATTGTCAATTAAGATTTTTCCCTATTACAAGCAACAACACAGTTATATCCCTAAAAACCCGAAAACACAAGTTTTAGTCAAACAAACAATTATTAGTGTTTTAAAACACTCACTCCGAAAAATACAGACAATTTCAAAGACACTAGAAACACACTAATCACGAATTTATCTCAATGTCTTAGCAAACATTACCAATAACAATGGGAGTTTGAGGGACCAACATTTTCCTTGTTCAAATGTAAGAGACCACAACCCCAATTCAAGTAAAGGATCATACACGATGTTTGGCATTTTGCCACTTGTATTTCCTTACTTTACTAACCTTCTTTCTTTATAAAAGAATTCTCGGGTCAAGACAATGAATACTAGATAAAGGAATAAATTCACCTTCTCTTGAGTCTCAAGTGTTAAGGGCAAAGATATGGAATTCAATAAACATAATTCAATTCAAAGGAGACATAACAGATAGACGTAGTTGTTAGATTCACCACACTCCAATTCCAATTTATTTTTGAAGCAAAGATGAAAATTTGAAATATTATAGAAAAAAATGTTGTATTCACATTTCGCAACAGAAAGAGAGGGAGACATACATATTGGAATTAAAACTCTGTTAACGTCTAATTTCATCTCTTCACGAAAAATGGGTCTTCTTTGTCCAACCTCTATTTTAATCAGAAGGGATTAGGAAGAAAAGGTATAATCGAAAAACGGGGGCTACAAGCTCTTCAAAATTCAGACCTTCTCGAAACACATTGATGATTCAAAGCCTGAAAAGTGAGGATTAGGGGGTTTCTAGGTCTTCCAAATTGGGTGTACATAATGATTACTTTATCCGCATAACAGTTGAGTATTCAGAATGATATAATCCCCGCAATACTACTTGATAAAGAGTGTGAGGATGAAGAGCAGCGGGGCAATGGAAGAAGAGAGAGATCATGAGGAATACACAATAGACAAAACTCAACTAGAGTGACTTCCTCGATTTGTTCTTACCATAAACACAAGTGTTTAGATGTATTTCTTTTTGGAAATTAACTTGCGTTTGACATCGTATAACACTAGTGTTTAGTGCTTTATGGTATGTTTTGAAAACATTGATTTTTTCATGGTTTACGTTTCAGATGAGAGTTTTGGGTCCAAAACTGCATAATTTTTCATTAAAATTTTTCCTTATTACAAGCCAAAACATATTTTAATCCCTAAAAACTAGAAAACACTATTTAAAAGTCAAACATAATATGATTAGTGTTTTAAAACACAAACATTCTGAAATAACACAAACAATTTTAAAGGCACTAAAAATACATTAATCACTAGTTTATCTCAATGTCTTAGCAAACAAAACCAATAACAATGAGGGTTTGAGGGATCAACAATTTTTTGTTCAGTTGTTAAAGATCACGAAACCCAAATCAAGAAAAGGACATGTACACAATATTTGGCATTTTGCCCCCTTTATTTCCTTGCTTTACTAACTTTTTTTCTTTATAAAAGGATTCTCGGGTCAAGACAATGAATACTAGAATAAGGGAAATATTCACCTTCTCTTGCGTCTAAAGAGTTAAGGACAATGATATGAAATTCAATAAACAAAATTCAATTCAAAGAGACATCACATATAGACATAGTTGTTATAATCACCACACTCCAATTCCACTTTATATTTGAAGAAAAGATGAAAATTTCAAATATTTTGAAAAATATATATTGTATTCACATTTTGCAACAAATTCATCATTCAAAACTTGAAAAGAGAGGATTAGGGGGTTTCTAGGTCTTCCAAATTGTTTGTAAAGAATTATTACTTTCTCCGCCTGTTAATTGAGTACTCATAATTATATAACCACCGTGTTACCTACACTAGTACAAATCTTAAGTCTCTAGGGACAATTTTCTCGGGTGTTAAACAAGTCCCGTAAAGAAAGAAGACTTTCGGGACTTAGTGAAAAAGATCCCGTAAAAGGAATATTAATTTATATAAAATTAAAAAAAAAACAAAGTTCTCGGGAGTTATTTGTTTAAGTCACCAGAACGTCTTAAACGCTCAAGGGATTTATTTTAAAAAGACCCGAGAAAATGCCAAAAAATTGCCGCGCTTCGCTTCCGTCAATAAAAATATATTCTACAAAATTCGGGACAATTGCTCTCGGGAGTTAAATTGTAAAAAAACCCTAGAAACATAATTATACCCTAATTTCATTACCCCAACTCTGCCAACTGCTATCGCAATACTGTTCTTGTTAATCGTCTCCCCAATAAAATGTTGTGAGCTGAGTATCGCTTATGGCTAGAATGGATCGATCACCATCTACAACTCATTTCATTGTTTATTGTTGAGAGTTGAGTATCAATTATGTTGATTATGACTAGTATTGTGTCACCAATTGTTGAGAGCCTCGTGGAGAGTTGGGTATCGTCTTACCAATTGATTCACTGTCTACCCTCCTCCTAGCTACAATCTCGCACCACCAGGTTAGTGTATGCTTCGATATTCGTTGTGGATCTATGATACATCAATTTGAACATTATTATAGAGCCTCATTGATTATGTTGTCTCTACTTCTCTCCTCCTTGTTGATAGGCGTTGTTTGTACAAAATCTTGTTCGGATTAAATTAGCCTTGTTGAATCGTTCCCTTTCTCCCTCCCGGATTTCTTCCTTTAGAATTTGTTGTTCATAGTTTTCGCCTATGAGAAATTTTGAAGTGCTGCCAATAGGGTTCATAAGTCTGTTGATTTTCGATGTTGTAAAATCTCCATCCCCAATTTCATTTCAAACAAGCAGTAGAAAGAAAGTCAGATTCTTCTCTAATCATCCACTGCCATTTTCATCCTCTTTACTGACTAATTCTTCATTAGAAACTATCCTCAATTTTCTACACATTCTTTGTATGGTACCTAAGAGGTTATTGAGTAGGAGATGTTGCTCTGAAAATAGAAAACTAAGAGGTTATTATATGAGCAATTTGCACTCATCAAATTTTCTTCTAAGGCCTGCAATTTATCGTAATTATGATCAAGCATATCTATGAAAATAGCAAACTGAAATATTCTACATATATCTACTTGTACAAAATATGGTTATATGTAGTAGCTGTCAGAAGTCTGGTGTTAGTTTTGTACAAAAAATGATTATAAGCTTAAAATTCAAAAAGAGGTCATTGACCAACTCATGGGTAAATCTACACTTTTTCATATACTTCACTTCCACATCTATGGTCCCATAATTAGCTTCAAATTTTCAAAGGGTGCTTCCATCATCAAGATCAAGCTTAGTATTGATAAGAAGGATAGCATTATCTATTGGAACCTTAGATACGGAGTCCGTCTTCAACTCTATTAAATAGCAATGGTACAACAAGGATTGCTGAATAGGGTCATCATTGACTAATTCAGGTGGAACGTAGATAGCTTGTTCATAATCATAAACTTCATCCTCTACGGCTGTGTTTGACACGGCTTTTGGCTGAGTGTTTATGAGTGTTATCGAGTGTTTGAAAATTTAACGAGTGTTTGGCGCGCTATAAAACACTAGTGATTAGTGTTTATGGGCGGGTTTCTGAAACTCTCATTGAGAGAAGGGTTTGGGCAGGTTTTGAGTGTTTCAGAGTAGAAAATTACTCTGTTGCCCATGTCCTTTTACACTATTAACGTTGATACCTGATATATAAAACGTTTCATCATTCACGATCGATTCTTCTTCCTCTTTCGCCTCTCTTTGACCACCACAACCACCATGAAATTGCCTATTGCCGGCGCTAACTCCTCCAAAGCCGGAGGTTGGAAGTCCGCCATTTTCATCATCGGTGAACGGATTTCTATTCTTAGTTTCATGTCGATTCTCAATTTTGCTTAATTTAGGGCTAATGTGAGCTTCGAGTTCAGGGCGCCAATCTGAACTGGACCTACATCTCGATGACAAGCTTATTATTATGCCTACATGCCCACCTCACAGGCTATTCCAATGCAAGGAGCCAATCTGAACTAGACCTACATCCCAATGACAAGCTCCATCTACAACAGATCTTATTGCAGAGCCATTGTGTTACAATGAAGAAGTTCTCTGTGTTTACCAGGGACGGTAACATTGCGCAGGAGGAATTGAAGCTCGCTTTCAGCTTGAGCAAGTCTCAATGGGGCAACTTGACCACCACTAGTCCATGTGGTGGATTGAGTGGAATTTCACCTAGAACGGTGTTCTTTCCTTCAAATCTCTTCTTCTCTCTCTCCGTTCTCTATCAAGAAAATGTTGAAACCCTAATTGCACTACACCGACGAACGTCAAGGAAGTACGTAGCTTCCTTGGCCTAGCCGGTTATTACAGACGCTTTGTGGATGGCTTTTCTGTGATTGCCCGTCCACTGATGAGTTTGCTGAGGAAGACAACCAGATTGGTGTGGTCTGATCAGTGTATGCAGAGTTTTAAGGAGCTGAAGAGACGTCTGACTTCTGCTCCTGTTTGGGCACAGCCAGAGGAGATAGAGGGATTTGGTCTGATTAGAGTTGGACTTTTGGTTTCGGGATGAGGATGCCCGGCTGAGTACTTTAGAGGTTCTACCTGATCTGTTGAGAGAGATCCAACAGAAGCAGGAGACCTGCTAGATCTTGATGAGGGTACGAGATAGGATGTCTCGGGATGAGACACCACAGTTCCTACTGGGAGCAGAGGGAGTTTGAAGACGCCGTGATCGCGTCTGTGTACCTGCTGATACAGAGATGAGACAGAGATTTTTACAAAAGGCTTACTTTACACCTTACTATGTACATTCAGGTACGGGTAAGATGTGTCAGGACTTGAGACATTTATATTGGTGGAAAGGGCTGAAGCCGATGTGGCCGATTTGTGACACAGTGTGCGACCTGCCAGCAGGTCAAGATAGAATATTGCAGACCTAGAGGTGAACTCCATCCACTTCTGGTTCCACAAAGGAAGTGGGAGGACGTCACCATGGATTTTGTGATTGGACTGAGGCTGAGCCGGAGTTTTGATACCATTTGGGTCATAGTGGACCGATTGACGAAGACGGCACGCTTCATTCCTATTAGAGAGACGTGGCCGGTGAGCAGATTAGTTGAGGAGTACACTAGGTAGATAGTGAGACTCCATGGTGTACCGAGGACGATCGTCTCAGACCGAGATACACGATTTACCTCGAGGTTCTGGCAGCAGATACAGACTACCCTGGAGACGAGTTTATATTTTATTATTGCGTTCCATCCTCAGACAGATGGTCAGTCAAAGAGGACCATCCAGACGCTAAAGAATATGCTGCGAGTTTATGTTTTAGTATGCATCTATTGGGATGGCCCTTATGAGGCACTATATGGGCAGAGATATCGGACACCGTTAGGCTGAAATGAGCAGAGCAATGACAGTGATTTGATACCTGATCAGGTTCAGGATTATGGGATTCGAGTAGCCCTAGTTAAAGAATGATTGCTGACTGTGCAGAGCCGTCAGAGGTCGTATACAGATAGGAGGCGTAGACCTCTAGAATTCAGAATTGGAGCCTAGTATGGCTGAGAGTGTCTCCGACACGAGGTGTTAGATGCTTTGACATTAAGAAGAAGTTGAGAGCGCAGCTTACAGATAATCCTGTCTCCGAGATTCGAGGATTTACCCTGGGTTTCATGTGTCTTAGTTGAGGGACTACATACCAGCTCCGAGACACACTGAGAGTTATGATGATTTGGTGGTTGAGCCGGACCACATCTGTATCAAGCATTCTATTACAGTCCTAGGCAGAGGCATGAGATGTCTGCGTTTATAGAACATTCCTGTGTTGAGGATACAGTGGTTGAGACGAGAACCTGATGAGGCTGCGGGAGAGACTGAGGATAGTATCCAGGGGAACTATCCAGAGTTATAGGCGAGGATAGATATACCTATGGGATCCAGGAGTAAGTCTGAGGACTAGCCTGAGGAGCGATATGATTATGTTCTTATGTGCTTATATGCTATGCTATGTTATTTTCGTGCTAGCTATGATTTGTTTATGATCTTACTAGATCTTGTTGTGCTAGTACGACTGTTAGGTATAGCTAGAGATGGTTCTTACCTCCATGCTATTGTGATACGACTGTTAGGTATAGCTGGAGATGGTTCTTACCTCCATACTATTGTGATACGACTGTTAGGGATAGCTGGAGATGGTTCCTACCTCCATGCTATTTTGATGGACATAGTTTGGATGGAGATGTCTTATCCAAGCCCCGATGATAGTTTGGCTAGAGATATTCCTATATGCCCCGGATAGTAGTGTGATCTTTTGAGGTATAGTATCATATGGGTTGATACCTTAGGTACGAGATGTGATACCTCCCATAGAGAGAGTGTATCCCGATGCTGAGTCCGAGAGGTTTCCGGGTTTGTACAAGTTTCCGGGTTTTTAGGGGGGTGAGATGTGAGACCCCTAATCCTTTGGACCGATATCGGACCATAGCCGAGATTGGCTTTGGGCCGAGATCGGCCAGCCGCACCCGCGGGCACTTGGTGCCGCCCCTGCGGCTTCCCGCCCCTGCGGTCCTGGCTGCCGCCCTTGCGGTTTCCGGCGGCTGCAGCCGTCTTCGTTGACCTTTGACCCGTGCTTTACTCTCTACCTTACTTACTCTTTCCCTTGGCTGATCAAGGGTTTGTTCTTCACTTTCCCCTCCAGCTTCCTTCACGTCCCCCTTGCTTCCTCTTCTTCTCTTCTTGACCTTGTTCTTGATCTTCCTTGGTTTTGGAAGTGTTTGGTGTGAGAGTTGTTGTGCCTTGTGGTTGTGATGCTTGTGTGTGTGTTGTTGAGCTTGAAGCCAACCTGTGAGACATTGGTTCTGCTCTCCCCTTGCTAAGCCACAGCTGTGGTAAGCTCCTTTCCTTGTTTTCTTCTTTCTTTTCCTTGGATTCTATCTTTCTAGCTTAGGATTAGATGCATGTTTAAGGATGTTGATGTTAATATGTGTATGTATATGTATATGCTTAGTTTTGGTGAAGAGAAGACGTGAATTGCTCACGTGAAGAGTGAAAGAAGAACCGCGGGATTATCTTTTGCACTGTCGCCGCCCCCGCGGCCAGAAGCCGCCCCCGCGGCCAGAAGCCGCCGCCCCCGTGGCACCTGTGCCGCAGCGCCCGCACCGTGTCAGCGGCGTGCCAGCATTGCTAGCGGTCCTTGTCACCTCTCCCGCGGCTACGTCCCGCCGCGCCCGCGGTACCTGCCTTCCGCCCCTGCGTCCCTTGTGTCACGCAGGTGCGTCTTGTTCCGGTTCTACCTAGAGTTAGGTAGATCCTTTCCTTTCCTAGTATGAGCGGTAGTAGCATGCTAGGTACGAGTATGAGGTTAGAATGAGGTTGAGTATAGTATCGTTTATGCCGGTTACGGCTTTGAGGTTTACGAGTTGGAATATGATACTTATGGATCCCTTGGGTCTAGGTGTGCCCCTGTTATGGATATGAGTGTGATATATGTGTTATACCTTGCTTAGGCTGAGTTGATCTCCAGAGCGGAGCCGTTTGAGTTGAGTTGAGACTCCCGAGGTTGAGGTAAGTCCATAGGACTTACTTAGCTGCCATCTCTATATTGGATGTTGCATGAGTGGTGTATGTTTATGCTTGATAGTAGGTGCTATTATGTTTACCGACCTATGGTATAGTGATTGCCCATTGTAGGGCTGTGACAGCTTTGCCCTGTCCTCCCGCGTGGAGACATGGAGGTTCTCTGCGGACAGGCCAGATATGGAAGTGAGACGGGCACTTGCTCCACTCCCATAGGGTACACGGGAAGTGTGACCAGATCACCACTCCAACTGGCAACCTCCCCGAGAGGCGAGGGTTATACTCCTCGTGTCACATATGTTCATATTGATATTTATATATATACAATTTGTGTGTTGGACCACTTATATAAAGATAATGAACCGGGTAAATGTGTGATATCATGTTGAAGTGCTTAGTATTTCTGATATGTGATTGTGCTTATGCTCATTCTTTATATGTGTATGGTTAGCTAACGGTTTCATACCGTGTTGTAGATCTTTACAGGTTAGGAGAACTGCAGGATGATCCAGAGAGGGTGATCCGCTGAGGGCTCCGTACACTGGGATTATTATCGTGGGATATGGGATATTTGATGTACAGTTATATGTATCTTTGGTACTCATCGGTACTTATGTATTACCTTTTGGGATTTATATATCAGTTTTACGTTTTGTATTTAATCTATCGGTGCCTTGTTGTAAGATTCAGTGAAATTGTTGTTACGCTAGGGACAGGATCCATTGTGAGATCCTAGCCCAGTAGCATCTCGAGTCCTACGGATTTGGGGTGTTACAGTGACAACTTACCTTTGATCGCGTAGTGGAGTCTGGGTAGTTCTCTATAAGCTAGTTAAATCTGGTATACGGGAAGGGCACTGACCACTCCTTATGGTATACGGGAAGGTACGCTGATACCACTCCAGTTAGCTATTGCACTCAGAGGCGAGGATTATATACATTCCTCGTGTCACATATTTTAATATGCAGATCTATATATTATTTGAGTGATTGACGTTATAAAGATAATAAACCGGGTAAATGTGTGAAAGCATGATGATGTGTTATGATTCCTGATTTGTGTTTGTGCTCTAGCATCTCCATATATATGTGTATGGTTAGCTAACGGTTTTATACCGTGTTGTAGATCCTTTGCAGATTAGGAGAGCTACAGAGTGATCCGGAGGGGTGATCCGCTGAGGGCTCCGTACACTGGGGCGATATCGTGGGATATGGGGTTTTTATGTTGTACGGTTATATACTTTGATTTTGTACTCAACGGTTACTCTGTATTACCTTTTGATATGTGTATATATATATATATATATCAATTTTATGTTTTGTTTTAATCTATCTGTGTCTTGTTGTAAGATTATGTGAACTTGTTGTCAGGCTAGGGTCAGGATCCATTGTGAGATCCTAGCCCAGTAGCACCTCGAGTCCTACGGATTTGGGGTGCTACAAATAACAATGGAGTTTGAGAGATCAACGAACCCCAAATTTCATCACTTCTGCTAAAAAACACACTGATCACTAGAAACACACTAATCACTAATATCTCAGTTGTTAAAGATCACGAACCCAAATCAAGAAAATAACACGTACACGATGTTTGACATTTTGCCCCCTATATTTCCTTGTTTTACTACCCTTCTTTCTTTATAAAAGGATTCTCATGTCAAGACAATGAATATCAAAAAAATGAATAAATTCACGTTTTCTTGCGTCTCAAGTGTTAAGGACAAAGATTTGGAATTCAATAAATAAAATTCAATTCAAAGGAGACATCACATATAGACATAGTTGTTACATTCACTACACTCTAATTTCATGTTATTATTGAAGCAAAGATGAGAAATTCAAATATTAAAAGGAAAAAAAATATTGTATTCACATTTTGCAGTAAAGAAGAGAGGGAGGCATGTATGTTGGGTTTCAAACTCTGTTCAACATCTAATGTCATCTCTTCTGCTAAAAATGGGTTTTCTTTATCCAACCTCTATTTTAATCGGAAGGTATTAGGAATAAATGATATAATCGAAAAACGGGGCTACAAGCTCTTCAAAATTCAGACATTCTTGAAACAAATTCATCATCCATAGCCTGAATAGAAAGGATTTGGGGGTTTCTAGGTCCTCTAAATTAGGTGTACATAATTATTACTTTCTCCGCATGTCAATTGAATATTCAGAATGATATAACCCCGACGTTACCCACTTGATAACGAGTAGGAGGAGGAAGAGCAGCGGAGCGATGAAAGAAGAGAGATCACGAGTAATACACAATGGGCCAGGCTTAATTAGAGTAACTTCCTCGATTAATTCTAGCCACAAACACAAGTGTTTAGGTGTGTGTGTGTTTTTATTCCGAATTTAACTAGCGTTTCACATGGTCAAAAACACTAGTGTTAAGTTCTTTAGGGTATGTTTTTGAAACAATGATTTTATTTATGGTTTCCTTTTAAAATGATTGATTTTGGTCCAAAAATACATAATTATCCATTATCTTCTTTTTCTTATTATAAGTCAAAACATTGTTTTGTCCTACAAACTAAAAAATACTAGTTTAAATCAAGCAAATAATGATTAGTATTATAAAACAAAAACATTCCGAAAAATACAAACAATTTCAAAGACACTAGAAACACACTAATCACTAATATGTCCCAATGTCTTATAAAACAAAAACACTACGAAAAATACGTACACTAGGTTTGACAATACCCTCCCTGTATTTCCTTGATTTACTTCCCTTCTTTCTTTATACATGGATTCCCAAGTCAAAACAATGAATACTAGAAAAGGGGGGAAAATTCACCATCCCCTACATCTCAACTATTAAGGACAAAGCTATGGAGTCCAATTAAATAAACTTTAATTCAAAGGAGGTTTCACAAATAAACATAGTTGTTACATTCACCACACTGCAATTCCAAGTTATATTTGAAACAAAGATGAAAAATTAAATAATTATAGTGAAAAATGTTGTATTCACATTTCGCAACAAAGAAGAATGGGAGGCATACAAGTTGGTATTAAAACTCTATTCAACGTCTAATTTCATATTTTCTAGTAAAAATGGGTCTTTTTTGTCCAACCTAAGTATTAATCGAAAAGGATAAGGTAGAAATGATATAATAAAAAAAAGGTCTAGCTAGAAGCTCTTCAAAATTCGAACAATCTCGAAACAATTCATCATTCAAAGCCTGAAAGGAAAGCATTTGGGGGATTCTAGGTCCTAAAAATTGGGAGTAAATAATGGTTACTTTCTCTACATGTCAAATGAGTATATTGAGAATGATGAAACGCCCATGTTACCTACTTAATAAAGTCAGGAGTAGGAAGAGCAGCAGACGGTGAAAAAAGAGATATCACGAGTAATAAACAATAGGGCAAGCTCAAATATAGTGACATTTCTATTTGTTCTTGCCACATCCACAAGTGTTTATATGTGATTTTTCTTTTTGGAATTAAACTAGCATATAGCATGGACAAAAACACTAGTTTTTAGTGCTTTAGAGTGCGTTTTGGAAATATTGATTTTATTCAAGGTTTCAGTTTTAGATGAGTGTTTTGGGTCCAAAAATACATAATTGTCCATTAACCTTTTTCCTTATACAAGCCACAACACAATTTTATCCCTAAAAACTAGAAAACACAAGTTTAAGTCAAACAAACAATTATTAGTGTTTTAAAACACACTCACACCAAAAAATACAAACAATTTCAAATACACTAGAAACACACTAATCACGAATTTATCTCAATGTCTTAGCAACCATAACCAATAACAATGGGGGTTTGAGGGATCAACATTTTCCTTGTTCATATGTTAAAGATCCTGAACCCAAATCAAGTAAAGGACACGTACACGATGTTTGACATTTTGTCCCATGTATTTCCTTGCTTTACTACCCTTCTTTCTTTATATATGGATTATCGGGTTAAGACAATGAATTCAAGATAAAGGAAAATTTTCACCTTCTCTTGCGTCTCAAGTGTTAAGGACAAAGATATGGAATTCAATAAACGAAATTCAATTCAAAGGAGATGTCACAGATAGACATAGTTGTTACATTCACCACACTCCAATTCCAACTTATTTTTAAAGCAAAGATGAAAAATTCAAATATTACAGGAAAGAAGATATTGCTTTCACATTTCGCAACAAAGAAGAGAGGGAGTCATATATGTTGGGTTTCAAACTTTGTTCAACGTCCAATGTCATCTCATCTGCTAAAAATGGGACGTCTTTGTCCTATCTCTTTTATATCAGAAGGGATTAGGAAGAAATGGTAACGGGGCTACAAACTCTTCAAATCTCATACATTCTCAAAACAAATTCATCATTCAAAGCCTTAAAAGTAAGGATTTGGGGGTTCTTAGGTCTTCCAAATTGGGTGTAAAGAAATTTACTTTCTCCGCATGTCAATTGTGTATTCAGAATGATATAACTCTCGCGTTACCTACTTGATAAAGAGCGGGATGAGGAAGAGAAGCGGTGCGATGAAAGAAGAGAGATCACGAGTAATACACAGTGGGTCAAGCTCAATTAGAGTGACTTCCTCGATTAATTCTTCCCAAAAACACAAGTGATTAGGTGTGTGTGTTTTTATTCCAAATTTAACTAGCGTTTGACATGGTCAAAAACACAAGAGTTTAGTTTTTTAGGGTGTGTTTCTAAAAAATTGATTTTATTTACGATTTCCGTTTTAAATGAGTGATTTGGGTCCAAAAATACATAATTGTCCATTACCTTTTTTTTCTTTATTAAAAGTCAAAACATGGTTTTATCCGAAAAACTAAAAAATACTAGTTTAAGTTAAGCATATAATGATTAGTGTTATAAAACACAAACACTCCGAAAAATGCAAACAATTCCAAAGATACTAGAAACACACAAATCACTAATATATCTCAATGTCTTAGCAAACACAACAAATACCAATAGGGCTTGAGGGATCAACATTTTTCTTGTTCAGTTGTTAAAGATCACGAACCCCAAATCAAGTAAAGGACACGTATACTATGACAATTCCCTCCCTGTATTTCCTTGTTTTATTACCCTTCTTTCTTTATACATGAATTCTCAGGTCAAAACAATGAATACTAGATAAAGGGGAAAAAATTCACATTTCCCTACATCTCAAATATTAAGGACAAAGCAATGAAATTCAATTAAACAAACTTCAATTCAAAGGAGGCTTCACAAATAAAAATAGTTGTTACATTCACCACACTCCAATTCCATGCAACATAGAGTGGAAGAAAAGGAAGAGAAGAGCCTTACCTATCCGGTGGGCACTGCATACTAGGGAGAAGAAGAGAAAATCGGCCTCTGCACGTTTGGGTTCCTTTGCTTTTGGGAACCGATGACGGTTCAGGTGGCTCCGGCTAAGGATGTCGAGAAGGAAGCAAGTCTACGTGCTGAAAGGTGGTGAAGTAGGCTGCAGAAAGAAGGAGGTTATCCATGCTTTCTTTTTTAACCTTTTTTTTGTAGTAATTGCTCATTTAATGTCGGTCTTCAAGTCATTTAATGCCGGTATTCGAGGTAGTTAATGCTGATTTTCAAGGCAATTAATGTCGGTCTTCAATGTTGTCATGGTAATACCCGCATGGATATCGGTCCTCTTCAATGCTGGCTTCAATGCTCCAACTTAACGATTTGAATGGAAGAAGAAGAGGTTCCCGTGAGCTTAAGCAAGAAAAATGCGTGATTACATGGAAAGTAAGATGTTGGCGGCTTGTGGGCTAGAGGAGGCAGGCCCAACATGGGATGGTAGTAGGCTCTAAGGCCCAAGAAGTTTGCAAACAAAAAACAGGTTAAGTTCGGTTTAGTTCGATTTAAATAATTTAGTAACTTGAGCCTAACATCCGGAATGAATTTTTTTGGGTATTACACAAACAATTTCGAAGACACTAGATACACACTAACACGAATTTATCTAAATGTCTTATCCAACACAACAAATGACAAGGGGGTTTGAGGGATCAACATTTTTCTTGTTCAGTTGCTAAAGATCACAAACTCAAGTCAAGTAAAAGACATGTATACGATATTTGGCATTTTCCCCATGTATTTCCTTGATTTACTATCCTTCTTTTTTTATACAAGGATTCTTGGTTGAAAACAATGAATACAAATTTTTTTCTAAATAATCCAACTTCCTTTGCGTCTCAATTGTTAAGGACAAAGCTATGAAATTCAATAAATAAACATCAATTCAAAGGAGACGTCACAAATAAACATAGTTGTTATATTCACCACACTCTAATTCCAATTTATATTTGAAACAAAGATTAAAAATTCAAATATTATAGAAAAAAAAAAAAGTTGTATTCACATGTCATAGTAGAGAGAGGGAGGCACACATGTTGGGGGTTAAAACTCTATTCAATGTCAAATTTCATCTCTTCTGCTATAAATGGTCTTCTTTGACCAACCTTTGTATAATCGGAAGGGATTAGGAAGAAATGGTTTAACCGAATAATGGGGGCTACAAGCTCTTTAAAATTCAGACATTCGCGAAACAAATTCATCATTCAAAGCATAGAAAGAGAGGATTTGGAGGGTTTCTAGGTCTTCCATATTGGGTGTAAAGAATGATTTGGAGGGTTTTATTGCGTCTCAACCGTTAAGGACAAAACTATGGAATTAAATAGGATAGTCACAAATAAACATAGTAGTTAGATTCACCACTTTCCAATCTTTATATATATATATATATATATATATATATATATATTAAAAGCAATTTTTGCCACGTATCCTATCAAGAGAACTCTAATTGCCTTGTCACCTCAATACTTAACTTCACCTCCATTTTATTTTATTTTTTAATTTACGTAATCTATGAAAGAATTTGCTATTTGAATTATTTAAGAAGAAATCATAGCATCATAAAATCATAATAAAATCATAGCATCATATTGAATCGAAGATTTAAACAAATTTCGTTTTTGTTTAAAGTTTTACAAATCAAATCCGAAATACCTTATATGTTAAAATCGAAAATTTATATCAAAAGAAATCAATAATCTTAAAACATGAATTAAAAAAACAAATTGAAAAAGATAAATTGTTCAGAAAGTATCCTAAAATCTTTATTTATAATTATTGTCTCCAACTATGTTAATTTTGTTAATCAATGTTGTTAAACTACTAAATTGTTATAATTTTTTAAATACCCTATTTCAGTTATAACTAATTATTTTAAAACTTCCAAAATCTACAACAAACTTTTTTTTAATTCATGTTGTAATATTTATTAATTCAGATTTGAAACACAATTTTTATAAAAAAAACCATAGATATAAATTTTACAACTAGGACTGACGTCAAAAACTAATTTTCATCCTTTCATATCTTTTATTTTCTAAATGTAACAAATAATTAATTAGTTCCTTTTTAATTAATTTTAAAAATCTAACGTAGAAACAAACTAGATTTTTGGTCTCAACAAAATGATTTCTATATGTAACAATTTCATGTTGTCTACTATAAGGTTTTGTATAATCAAATTTCCAAACTTAAATTTGAAATATGTAATGTTTAGTTAAGAATTTTAAAAAAAATTCAAATTTTTTACGTGATTTTTTTACTATGGTAATTGGTAATACTTAATTTACTTAAATGTAAAATTTTAGTTAAGATTTATCATTTATAATCATTTACTTAACATGAAGTAATATCATGATCATGTTATGTAAGTTATGACTAACATACCAATTATCAAGATATAAATACAATAAATAATGATAATAACATACCAAAATATAAATAAATAAATAAATGATACTTATAGTTAAACTTACTACTTATAAATAAGATAATCATTTACTTTTATTTATAGTTGTAATTTTTGTATCGACCTATTCTTAAACACATGCGAGTATTTATATACCTAAAAATAATATTTATAAAAAAATCTCATGTATGGCACGGGTATTACACCAATACAAATTTATATTTAAAACAAAGATGAAAAATTCAAAGATTATAGGAAAAAAAATATTGTATTTACGTTTCGCAATAGAGAAGAAAGGGAGGTATACATATTGGGATTAAAACTATGTTCAACGTCTACTTTCATCTCTTCTAGTGAAAATGGGTCTTCTTTGTCCAACCTCTATTTTAATCGGAAGTGATTATGAAGAAATGGTATAATTGAAAAATAGAGGCTAGAAGCTCTTCAAAATTTAAACATTATCAAACCAAATTCATTGTTTAGAGCTTGAAAAGAGAGGATTTAGGGGGTTTTAGGTCTTCCAAATAGGGTGTAAAAAATGATTACTTTCTCAGCATGTCAATTGAGTATTTCAGAATGATAAAATGCCCGCATTACTTACCTGATAGAGAACAGGAGGAGGAAGATTAGTGGGGCGATGAAAGAAGAGAGATCACGAGTAATACACAATAGGCCAAGCTCAACTAGAATAACTTCCTCGATTTGTTCTTGCCGCAAACACAAGTGTTTAGGTATGTTTTTGTCTTTTTTTTAAATATAACTAGTGTTTGACATAGTAAAACACACTAGTGTTTAGTGATTATGGTGTGTTTTGGAAACATTGATTTTTATTCACAATTTTTCGTTTTAAATGAATGTTTTTGGTCACCCAAAATTCTTGAAAACACTAGTTTAAGTCAAACAAACAATGATTAGTGTTTTAAAACACAAACACTCCAAAAAATAAAAACAATTCTAAAGACACTAGAAACACACAAATCACTAATTTACCTTAATGTCCTAGCAAACATCAATAATAATAGAGGTTTGACGGATCAAAATTTTCCTTGTTCGATTGTTAAAGATCACGAACCTCAAATCAAGTAAATGACACGTACACGAGGTTTGGCATTTTGCCCCATTTTTTTCTTGTTTTACTACCCTTCTTTCTTTATACAAGGATTCCTGGATCAAAACAATGAATACCAAAAAAAGAAAATGATTCAACTTCCCCATGCGTTTCAACGGTTAAGGACAGAGCTATGAAATTCAATCAACCAAACTCCAAATCAAAGGAGAATGTAAGAACCTTAGTCTTTTGAACCGAGTTTGCCTTAGCCGAGATTTGGCTTTAGCCGATATTTGACCTTAGCTGCCCCCGCGGGCTTGTGTGCCGCCCCAGCGGGTTCCCGCTCCCGCGGCCCAAGGAACCGCCCCCGCGGTTTCTTCCGGCTGCAGCCGGTTTTGTTGATCTCTTGACCGTGCTTTACCCTCTTTTCCTTACTTTCTTCTTACCTTGCTGAGCAAGGATTTCACCTTCATTTCCCGTTCCAGACCTCCTACGTCCTTCTTGCTTCTTCTTCCTTCTCCTTGATCTTGTGTGTGAGTGTTCTTGAGTTTGGAAGTGTTTTGATTGTGAGGATGATGATGTTGATGATGTTGGATGTTGTGTTGAGCTTGAGAGCTAGCTGTGTTGGGTGTTGATCTTCTGAGCAGCCTAGGACCACAAGTGTGACGTGATTTGATCACGTGAAGAGCTGAAGAAGAGTCGTGGGATCACATTCTGCACCGTTGCTGCCCCCGCGCCTGGAAGCCGCCGCCCCTGCGGAAGCTGTGTCACCGTGCCCGCGCCGTGCCTGCGTTAATTGCCTGCGGCCATTGTCACCGCGCCTACGGTTTGCCTGTTCCGCCCCTGCGTCTTTTCGTCACGCAGGCAGTTTTGTCCTCCAGATTGGAGTGGACCGTGTTTGAGATCGTGGTTGAGACTACTACTAGGGTTGAGGTAAGTCCATAGGACTTACTTAGATACCATCCTTATATTGGATGTATGCTTGAGTTGTGTTTGTTATATGCTTTATAGCATGCATTATGGTTCTTTACCGACCTATGATATATTGACCGCCCATTGTAGTGGCTGTGACAACTTACCTTTCATCCCGTAGTGGATTCTGGAAAGTTCTCTGTAGGCTAGTTAGATCTGGTATACGGGAAGGGCACTGACCACTCCTTATGGTATACGGGAAGGTGCGCTGATACCACTCCATCTAGCTATTGCACTCAGAGGCGAGGATTATATACATTCCTCGTGTCACATATTTTCATATGCAGATTTATATACTATTTGAGTGATTGATGTTATAAAGATAATAAACCGGGTAAATGTGTGAAAGCATGATGATGTGTTATGATTCCTGATGTGTGTTTGTGCTTTAGCATCTTCTTATATATGTGTATGGTTAGCTAACGGTTTTATACCGTGTTATAGATCCTTTGTAGGTTAGGAGAACTGCAAAGTGATCCAGAGGGGTGATCCGCTAAGGGCTCCGTACACTGGGGCGATATTGTGGGATATGGGATATTTATGTTGTACGGATATATATTTTGATTTTGTACTCAGCGGTTACTCTGTATTATCTTTTGATATGTATATATATATATATATATATATATATATAGGGTCAGGATCCGGTAGGAACCACCCTTAGAGTAGGGAATAGGAACCCCTAAGATCCGTTGGATTAAAATTTGAACGGACATGATGGAAGGTACATAATAAGCTTCCATAGGTGAGATTTATATGATTGTTCAATTTTCACAAATAAATCATTAAATAATATACATATTAGGAAAACAAATATCCTATTTTTGGGTTATCCCAAAAATAAACGTTGAATGAATTGATTCTCATTGACTAGTAAAATAATTTGTTGAACATTTACATCATTAATAAACTCTCTCTGCCATCTTCTTCTGAAAACGAAAAATTATTGAGGTTTTTTTGAACAAGATTAAGGTTAGTAATTTTTATATTTTGGTTCTGGTCGTTATTATGATTTTTTTAAAAAAAATTTGGTCGTTAGTATTTGTAAAATCATTAGTCATTAAAATTAGTGTTTGATTTTGGTCGTTAATTTTCTTTCTTTTTTTTTGATTCTGGTCGTTATTATAATTTTTTTTAAAATTTTGGTCGTTATTATTTGTAAAATCATCAGCGTTAAAATTAGTGTTTGATTCTGTTCGTTAATTTTTACTTTTTTTTGGTTCTGGTCGTTATTATAAAATTTTTAAAAAATTTTGGTCGTTAGTATTTGTAAAATCATCAGTCGTTAAAATTAGTGTTTGATTCTGGTCGTTAATTTTTATTTTTTTTGATTCTGGTCGTTATTATAATGTTTTTAAAATTTTGGTCATTAATTTTTATAAGTTTTTTTAAATTCTGGTCGTTATATTATAAATTTTTATGTTCGTTGATTCTGGTCGTTAATTTTTTTTTAATTCTGGTCGTTAATTTATAGTATTATACACATATTAACGACTAAAAAAAGTAACGATCAATCTTATAATATAAAATTAACGAGCATCCTTCTATATAAAAATTTAACAATCATGTAATGACAATATTAACGATCATCCTTATATATAACAATATAACGATCATGTAATGACATAATAATTAACGATCAATCTTCTATATTTAGAATCTACTTCTTCACGTACGTTAGATGTTGTCAATGAAGAAAGAATATACATTTAATTTTTATTATTTTAGTAATTAATTAAAAAATATATAAGTCTATTAGAGGAAAAAGAATATCCCATTTTATTTACTAAAATATGCTACCATATATA
>NCTC01003471.1:0-15124 GCA_002319775.1 Fagopyrum tataricum | reverse complement strand
TTTCTGGGTGGGGTTGATAGAAAGGAATGGCCCAAGATAGATGGAAAGAAAAGGAATGGGCCAGACAAGGTTATTAGGCCAACTAAGACCTCAGACTGGTTAGTTCCTCGTTCTAATGAACTGGTTGGTCCGGTTCTGATTTGGTTCAAGGAAACGAAGTAAAGTTTTGTACCCGACTCGGATCTTGGAATAAATTAATAAAAAATTAATTGAAATAAACTTTAGTTTCCGAAATTTTTCGGTTATTACATCAATCCCCTTAAAATATGTTTCGTCCCGAAACTTAAGGTGACGTACGGTTAGTCCGAGTTTCGGACTCCCGAGCCATATATATTATAATTCTCACGAGTACTTTCTCTTCTTTAAACCCGGTCGAACCGGCATCACACGCTTCCCGAGGGAAAACATCAAAATATATATAATCACTCAATGTCTAACTGCGAAGAAAAAAAATAAAAAACACAAAACACATAAATGTCTCCATATTAACTCGTCGAAACTACTGACGACACTAGATCGGTATACTTCTCCAGGTATGAGCTCCTAATACTATCCTCCGTCTCCCAAGTAGCCTCGTCAATCCCCCGTCGGGACCACTAAATCTTAAGCATCGGAATCTCCTTCGACCGCGGCCGTCTAACACTCTTCTCCAATATGGCTACCGGGTATGCGACCTCCCCGACCCGCTCTAGTATTTCAAAGGGTCCGACATATCAGGAGCATAACTTTCCCTTAATGCCGAAACGTCTAACACCTCAAGTCGGTGATACTCTCAGCCACACATATGAACCGACTCGGAACTCTAACGGTCTGCGCCTCTTATCAGAATAAGACTTCTGGCGACTCTGAGATGCTAATATGAGCTCTCGGATCAAGGCTACTTGAGTCATGTCATCATGTATCTGCTCTGCAACGACTTCTCCGGCCTCATTAGAATCCTCCCAACATAAGGGTGTGCGACACTTCCGACCGTATAGTTCCTCATATGGAGACATACTAATAGACGCATGGTAGCTATAGTGGTATGAGAACTCCACTAGAGGAAAGTGACCGGGCCGTACCTGTCCGTAGTCCAATGCACATGCTGTCAATATGTCCTCCAAGGTATGGATGGTCCTCTTTGACTGACCATCTAACTGCAGGTCGTAGGCAGTGGTGAAATGTAAACTAGTCCCCAAGGCGGTGTGTACGTGCTTCCAAAATCTCGAAGTGAACCGTCCATCTCTATCCGAGACGATGGTCCTGGGCACTCCATGCAGTTTCACCATCTGTCTCGTGAACACCTATGCCAACCGACACACTAGCCATGTTTCCTTGATGGGAATGAAACGGGCGGTCTTGGTGAGTCTGTCCACCATGAACCAAATAGCATTAAAACTCCGGCTAGGTATCAACCCTGTGACGAACTCCATCGATATGTCTTCCCAATTTCATTGCGGGCCGGCAGTGGGTGAAGCTCTCATCCGGGTCAGTGGTGCTCAATCTTGACCTATTGAGAGGTCGCACATTGTGCTACCAATTTGATCACGTCCAATTTCAGACCACTCCACCAGTAGGAGCGTCTGATATCTCGGTACATCTTACTGGAACCTAGGTGTACCGAGTAAGGTGTTGAGTGAGCCTCCTACAATATCCTCTGCCTCAACTCCTCATCAATAGGGACACAAACACGCCCTTGGTGTCTCATCACCCAATCCACACCTACCAAAAATTGCGGTGCCTCATATCGGCCTATCCTGGATCCTGAATATGGTTGGGCAAGTATCCTGCTTATGTTGAATCTCATCCAACAGATCCGGCACAAGCTCTAAATCACCTAGGTGTCGGTTGGCATCTGGGAACTGGATCTCTACCTCTAGGAGGGCAAGATCTCTCTATAACTCGGTTGCGCAGTCAACCAGGCTATAGCCTTCTCTTGAGGCATCTTCCTGCTCAAGATATCGGTAACTACATTCGCCTTCCCTGAGTGATACAAAACTTCTAGATTGAAGTCCTTGATCATCTCAAGCCATCTCCTCTTCCGGTTATTCAATTCCCGCTGAGTGAATATGTATTTTAGAATCTTATAGGTTGTGAAGATTTGACAAGAAGTGCCATACAAGTAGTGACACCAAATCTTAAGGGCGTGCACCCCTACTGCTAGCTCCAGGTCATGTGTGGGGTAGTTCTCCTCGTACGTCTTCAACTAGTGAGACGCATATGCTATAACCTTACCCCTCTACATTAGTACGCATCCTAAGCCCAACTTGGATGCATCACTGTACACCACAAAGTCCTTCGTTCCCTTTGGCTGGGCTAAGATCGGAGCGGAAGTCAACCTCCTCTTCAGCTCCTCAAATGTCCTCTGGCAAGGCTTAGACCACACAAAGCGGGCGGTCTTCCTCAGTAGATTAGTGAGTGGTCGGACAATGACTGAGAACTTTTCCACAAACCTTCTATAATACCCAGCTAATCCTAGAAAATTGCGCACCTCCTTAACGTTCCTAGGAGGTTTCCATGACGAGACAAACTTAATCATGTCCGGATCAACCTTGATCCCCTCAGCCGTGACCACATGACCCAGAAAAACTATCTCCGATATCCAAAACTCACAATTGGACAAGTTAGCAAAGAGCTGGTTGTCCAATAGTACCCGTAATACCGTCTTCAAGTGTTCTACATGCTCGTCTCAGCTCCAGGAATACACCAAGATGTCGTAGATAAATACTACCACAAACTAATCTAGATTGTCGATGAGTATTCCATTCATCAACTCCATGAACACGGTTGGCGCGTTGGTGAGACCGAATGGCATCACCACAAACTCATAATGACCGTATCTTTCCGGAAAGCCATCTTAGGGATGTTCTGATCCCTCACTCTCAACTAGGGATATCTTGACCTCAAGTCGATCCGGGAAAAGACTGAGGCTCCTTTTAACATGTCTAGCAGATCGTCGATACGGGGTAACGGATACTTGTTCTTGATCGTTACTCGGTTTAGCTCCCGGTAATCTATACAAAGTCTCATGTATCCATCTTTCTTCCACGCAAATAGTTCGGGGCACCACAAGGAGAGACACTTGGTCGGATGATCACTTTCTCTACCAACCCTTCTAACTTCTTCTTCAGTTGCCATCTCTATAGGTGACATTTTGTAGTGAGCCTTCGAGATCGGTCTCGTGCTAGGCTTCAGCTCAAAATTGAAGTCCACGCTCCATTGTGGAGGTAGGCCGGGAAAGTTATACTGGAACACCTCCATGAACTCACTCGATACTAGAATGTCCTATAGCCTCGGACCCTTCTGCTCCTTCATGGAATAGCACCAGAAGGCCTCACAACCTTGTCCGATCAGTCTTTCCGCTCTGACTACACTAATAACTGCTCCTTCCTTCCCGAGGTCCAACCCTCGGAAATTCTGTAGTTGTCCCTCTGCCAAAGTAACGGTCATTGTCCTCCTACTTGTGTCAAGTATTTCCCCATACTTGACCATCCAGTCCATTCGTAGGATGACATCCTCATGCACCAAGTTCATCACTAGGAAGTCCACTAACCATTCCCGGTTTCCCAAACGTATCGGGAAGTTATGACTTTCCCGAGTGCCGCTGAACTTGTTCCCATTCGTAGCCCTACTACAAAAGGTATCCCAACTACAATATCTAAGGACAACCTATCTACACAAGCATCTCATATGAATGATTGGGTTGCTCCTGTATCAAACAAACTCGGACAAGTGCGTCCATAATCCAAATAGTACATGTGGTCGTAGGAGCATTCGGCTGATCTACACTCCTCAACTCAAAAGCTCTATCCTTAGTCCCTCTATTCCTTGTTGTACCATCACCACGGCCTTTGCCACGACCCATGCCCGGTGCGGAACTTTGAGGCAGAGGGTGCCTCGGGGCTCGGTACTACCGTTGATACCCTGGTGCCCTCTGCTGCTTGTAACATGGGGCTCTGTGCTGCTGATATCCCGACGCATAAGTAGTCGGGGGTCTTTGTCCACCACCCTAAGCTCTAGGGTGGAAGGGTCTATGTGTTGGTAGAGGTGCTCCCCGTTCGCTGGTTTACCCCCTATATATCCCTATCAATAATGATAGAAATCTATAGGGTAGTAAAACAACGGTATGCTTGAAATTTGTAACTCGTAATATCTACTATAAATGCAGCGAACCCACAATGTATGGATCAATCGCAATAAGAGCAAGTACTCCAAGGTCGATCACAGGGACTAAGTTAAATGACAATGAAAGTTGATTAGAAATAGTACAAATTTAAAAATAAGAAATAGATTGGAAGAGAAAGGGAAAGAAGGTTAAAAAGGTTTTGAAGATGGTTGTGAAGTTCGCAATCAATTTGTTAATATTGATTGAAAACTAAATAAAAACAAACAAACGAACAAAAATATGTGGAAGAAAATGTAGTTCCAAGGATTCAAGATCATTATTAATACACTTTGGACTCAGGATTATACTAATCTCACATGGCATATATATATGGTTGAAAAGCTTCAGGGATGAATGATTCTTAACTAATGCTCTATTACAGTTACATCTCTAAAACAAATAAATCCGCAACCTATTACCTATCGCTTTCAAGGTAAAAAGGGAGAAATCGCAAACAAACCTTATTTGTTAATTAAGGATCAAATAACCCTTTATAGTTACGTCTCAGGAATAACGTGCCTTAAGAAAGGAATAATAACACATTCTATCCCATAAATGTACCTTTATTACCAAAAAACAAGTTCTCTTATTTATCTAAGAAGGAATATCTCTGTTACGACTCAATTCCAACTTAGTTTGATGGTTTAAGATATTTCTAAACTTGACAAAAACCAAACATTTTCATAGGATTTAAAGATTTAATAACCAATTATAAGAACAATTAATCCATCATGGTCCAAGGTATAACCAATTCTCAAACTACCTTGGAACCACAAAAGGTTTGTAGCCAACGATACTCATATTAAAACCTAAAATCAATTCAATCCAACAAAGCCTAAATTCAAAATAAGAAAAGGGAATAAAGAAAGTACCCAACTTTATTAAATCTAAAACACGAACTGTCTTGAACTTGTCAATCGTATCTAAACTTGAAATAAATGAAAAAGGATGGATCTTCCTAACAAACTAATGATCTAACAATGGTGAAAACATAGCGAAGAAGAAAGGCAGGAGAAGAGTTCTCCTCTAATCTAACATAATCCAGCCCCCAACGAACGATCCTTTTCATTTATTCGGAACCTTACTTTTATAACCTAAGACCTGTTGAAAGACACGGGATAGGCCAAGAAGTTCGAAATAAAATGAAATCGACGCTCAGGGAAGAATCTCAGGTAGCATCTCGGGCCGAGATTTCTCAGGTTGCGGCCGGGATTTCTCAGGTTGCGGCCGAGATTTCGTCTGTCATCTTCATCGTCATTGGGATCTCAGTCAAGTCACCCTGGATCTCGGTCCGAGATATGGACCGAGATTGGTGAACAATAGCCTCCATCACAGACCGAGATTTGGGGATCTCAGCCGAGATGGATCTTCACTCTAGCACTTGATCTCGTTCGTTCCAAAATCGACTTCTTCTCATTTCCTTAGCTCGTATGATTGCTCCTAAGCATCCCCTCCAAGGCTTGATCCCCAAATGCATCGTTTAGCTCCAAAATGTGCCAAAAACCTACAATGACACCAAAAGAGTGTGTAGACATCTATACTTGCAAAGTAGCGCTAAAAAACATAAAAGACACAAACTAAGGCTAAAACATGCATGCGGAAAGGGAAAACCTATCCCATACTTATCCTTGCTTGGGCTCAAGCAAGTAGTAAATCCAAGATAGGATAACATGAATTATCTATGCAAAACAAATATGAAAAACTCTTTTTGGCTGTGTTTCTATACATGATTACTCTCAAAAGTGTAGTTACACGGGTAAAGACATATTTTAATTGAGGTCAAGTATGGTAGGCATGCAAAGGAAAATCAGACCTTGCAAGGAATTCATAATCATCACAAAAACTACCATTGTCTAATATATATTCATGAAAAATGCAAGTCCATCAAGTCAAATACATGTATACAAAGATCAATATGACTTAGCAATGAAAAGACCAAAGAAACGTGATCAAGGTGGGATGTATATAGGTAATGTGGTGGTAATCCGGGAAGAGAACAACACAATAAACTCTTTTCGTTCTCAATATCCACCTTTCTTGCAATTTTTCTCTTTTCCTTTCTTTTTCTTGAGTGAATGACAGTGGTGCACAATAGCCGAAACCTTGGTGTTTAGTTTCCTTCACGTACCTCACACCAAAATGCACATACCAAATCAACTCATATGGGACGTATTTAAATCTATTCAGACTTTGGCAACACACAAACACCCGATTATGTGAATTGTGCCGAGTTACTCATCTTCATAACCAACAATCCCTTAAAAGCTTTGCTTTCAAATCACATCTCAAAAAATCACATTCAACTTCTTCACATAATTCATATCCACTCTTTCAAGATAAGCACATACCTTCAAACTTCACTTTCATAATTCCCGGATAAGTCAAAAGGAGGCAAATATGATCAATGCTTGAGGTGCTAAACATGATAAAGATAGAGAAGAAGAACTTGAATTGCCTAAATCATTCTTGTGCAATGTATAAGAACTCATCATATAGCTTCAACTATCCAAAATCAATCCAATTAAACAAAGCAATTTTCATAAATCATACAAATTTCAAACAAAGTAATCAATTTCTGCAAAGCCATTAAATCACTTAATGCTCAAAATAATAATCAAAAGCCAATAAACATACACGAATTATCATCATAGAGGTCATATCAATCCTACAAGCACAAATTTTTGAGGAAAATTTTTTTTTCCCGATGCATTCACATAAAGAAACGTGTGACATAATATCCAAATTGTTCCTGCAATACATATAAGAAACCTACTAAAAGAATTGCAAGCATCCTACCCTGTACTTAAATCTCACATTGTTCCCAATATGAAAAATAAGATGGAACAAAAACAATACTCACAATGTAAAAGATGATGTAGAATCTGTGGCACATTTACTCGAACGGTGGTGATGGTGGATCACGTGGATAATGCAGGTTTTTCGGGTCATAGAAATGCCCGAACATATGACGATACATATCTTCATACATCCCCTCAAACATTGAGTAGCGCCCGTCCTGCTCTATCAGTCTCTCCTCAATCCTTTGTTGTCCTAGCTGGAGTAGATGGCTATCGTCAGCTAACTGATCCATGGTCGGCGTTTTCTCTGCGCTGAGATCTAGGAGCTCGTGAAGACGACGCTCTTCTAGATGGCATCTCAGAAAAACGTGTATCTGCACCTCCCATCTCAAACACTACATCCTCAACCTCTGCAGCAATCTTTGTTTCCTCATCCTCATGAGCAGCATCCTCAACCTCTGCAGCAATCTTTGTTTCCTCATCCTCATGAGCAGCATCCTCAACCTCTGCAGCAATCTTTGTTTCCTCATGAGCAGCATCCTCTAAAGCAGCTCTCCAATACCTCTTATCTTTGTAAGAGTACTAAGTCTTCCACTCAATCCCTACAACTTCGTCCCATGGCATAACTACTATGAAAGGATGGTCGCCCTTCTGTATCAATATCTTTATGTTCACTAAATGACGTCTACCCACAGGCGTAGGCCACTTTGTCACCGTACACTCATATAAATCAATGTTCAGCCTCCTAGCAATGTGGGTAATCAACCTACCTACACATATGTATCATGAACTCTTCTTAGCAACCTTTTTTAGTTGCTCCAACAACAAAGTAGAAGAGTCCGGGGTAGGACCGTAAGCAATGCACCGTAAAACAAAAAGCTCACCCAACGGTACCTGGTGTTGTGTCTCATGACGAGGCAACAATATATCACTCATCATGCGATGAGCAAGCCTAAAAGACAAGTTAACAATAAACTTGCACTTGGCCTCTCTGACCTTCCATTCACCAGCACCACCCATCGGTTTAGCAATTTCGTGATAGAATGCACGTTTGCTCACATCACCATAAAAAAACAGAAGCATCGCTATGTGGGAAGTTAAAGAAATCTCCAAAATCATACTTCGACATCAAATGCTCAACATTCATCAATCTAAACTTGACACTATCTCTAGCATTTCCACCTTTAAACACAAAAGAACTCAAGAAGTCCAAAGTTATCTCCCTGTAATTCGGTTCTCAAATAGCAATCAAATTACTCCAGCCACATTTCTCCATGATATAGTACAAATCCTCACCAATTCCCAAGTCATTCAAATCCTCAATATCTAAGTACTTAGGAGCCTTAAATTTCAATTTAGCTAGGCGATTATAGTTGGACATACAATTATCCGGGATGAGAGATACCATCCTCAGACGTTCGGAAGGCTTCGGTTGCTTCTTGGATCGCCTAGAAGAACCGCTCTCGGGCACGATCTCGGGTTGTATCTCGGGTGGCCGACCGAGGTTTTTTGGAAAAATCGCCTCGGGTACAGTTTCGTCTGAGATTGAAGAAATCGGTCAATTTCTTGCTCCTTTCTTGCTTGCACAATGTTTCTAAGGATCTTTAGCACAAAATCCCTCAAAAGAATGAAGGATTGTTGACGTTTTTGAGATTTGAATGTTTTGGTTAGGGTTTGTATTTGGGGAAAAGATTGTGGTGGGTTTTGGTTGAAATTGATTGTGAAAGTGTGTTTGGATTGTGATTTGGGAGAGATTCTGCGCAAAATGAATGGATTTGGTGGAGTATTGAGGGAGATTGAGAATTTTGGGTGAAAATGGAGTTTTGGAGGCTATGGAGGTTGAAGGTTTTGAAAAATGAAGAAGGAAGGAGGGAAGAAGGGTTTAAACCCGTCAGGACCGAAATCTCGGTCGTCATCTCGGTCGAAATCTCGGGTCGGGACTGAGATTTTTTCTTCGACTCGTTTCGTCCTTATTTCCTTTCGTTTCTTCGTTCCTTCAAAGTGTTCGGCTCGTCTGAGGCTTGTGACGAGCATTATCTCCCTAGCTTGCTTCTTTCTACTTTAACACCTAGATCTTACAAAGACACAAAAAAAGCGCAAAAACGCAAAAGAAAAAAGAAAAAAGAAAAATACTAGGACATAAAGACTCTTACCTCGGGTTGCCTCCCGAGAAGCACATTGGTTTAAGGTCTCTTGCCAGACTTGATTCCGTTGATGCTCAACCCGGAGACGCAGGCGAAATCCGCTCCACCGGAGATTCCGGTTTACACCTCTTCAACCTACTCTCGTTTATCTTGATCGTTCCGACATCTTCACCCCATACTTCAATTTTACCATAGGGGTGGATCTTCGTCACTATATAAGGTCCTGTCCATTTTTTCTTGAACTCTCCTAGCATAAGATGAAATCTACAATTAGACAACATAACTAGATCACCTTTTTTTTATACTTATTATTGATTTTAGAGCTCTCTTTATAGATCTTTGAGCTCTCATATGCATCTAGTCGTCCTCCCTTTTCTACTATGGATGAGAGTGATGTAGGATATCTTGAAAATCCTTTGATGAATTGTCGGTAGAAACCGACTCCTCTCGCAGGAGTTCTTTCTTTTTTCCCAGGCTTTGGTTGCATCAACTCTTCTGCTTTTTCTTTTCCTTTCATGGACGGGATGGATGTTTCGGTAGGTTCTGGAGCTTCGGAAAGTGTTTCCAAGTCCGTCTCTACCCCATTCTTGGATCTCGGCCGAGATTCTTGGATCTCGGTCCGTGATTGAGGTCCTTGTTGTCCAATATCGGTCGGTGTCTCGGGCGAGATGGGGACTGAGATTTCTTCTGACGGTTCGTTTCGGATATGGAACAAACCGTCTGCCAAATTGGCTGCTTTTGTAGCCTTTGGGAGCCAGAACTGCTCATCATCATCACCTTCCTTCTCAATGTTGAACGTAAGGGAAACGTTCTTGCAATCAACACGACATCCAATAGTGGCTAGAAAAGGTCTTCCTAGTATCAAAGGCACCAGGTAATCAACAGGAATGTCTAAAACAACAAAATCAATGGGAATATAGTACTTCCCTAACAGTAATGGAATGTCCTCAAGAATTCCAGCTGGTTCAACTATCGATCCATCCGCCATGCGCTAGTAGTGTCATCTTCATTGGCTTTGGTTCCCCAAGGCCAATTTCCTTGCAAAGTGCAAGAGGAATCACGCTCACGCCCGCGCCAAGATCACACAAAGCTTCGTAGGTTCCTTCTCCAAGTCCTACTCGGACAAAGAATGATCCGGGATCCCTAAGCTTTGGTGGCATCTTCTCCCTTAATATCTTGATGAGCTCACTAGATCTCTGAGTCATCAACACTTCTTGATTCACTCTTAAACTCCTCTTGTTAGAGAGGATCCCTTTCAAGAACTTCCCGTATGCAGGCATCCCTAGAATAACATCAAGAAAAGAGATGTTAATATTCAGATGTTTAATAAGCTCAATGAACTTACCAAAGGTCTTGTTTGTGTTCGCTGGGTTTGCACACCTTTAAACTCCTATCAAAAGTGATAGAAATCCATAGGATAACAAAACAACGAGTCTGCTTTAAATTTATAATCATGTGATAATTACTCAGTGTAGCGAACCCACAATGTATGGATCGGATGCAGCAATGAGCAAGTATTCCGGAGTCGATCTCAGGGACTAAGTTAGATGATAATGAAAATGATTTATAATAGTATAAATCTAGAATAAGAAGGGGATTGAAAAAGAAAGGGAAAGAAGGATCAAAAAGGTTTTGTGAGGGTTTTATGGACTCGCTGCACTGAGGATATATGAAAAGAATGTAGTTCCAAGGATTCAATATCATTATTTATACACATGAACTCAGGATATATGAACTCTCACGTGGCATGTGTAAGATTGAAACACTTAGGATGAATGTTTCTTATATTAATTTTCTATTACAGTGACGTCTCAAGAACATTAAGGTCCGTAGCCTAATACCTATAGCTTTCAATGTAAAGAGGGAGAAATATATGAATAAACCTTATTCTATCAATTAAGGAATCAAATAACCCTTTACAGTTACGTCTTAGGATTTATTCCCTTCAAATGAAAGAATAATGGCACATTCTATCCAATAAAGGTTAAACCTTTATTACCTAGGAATAGGTTCTCTTATGTATCTATATAGGAATATCTCAATTACGACTCAATTCCTAATTAGGTTAAGGGTTTAGATTGAGTCTAAACCTGCAAAAACCAAACCCTTACGTAGGATATAAAGCGATGTACACAATCTAATAATAAGAACAATTCAACCCATCATAGTCCAGGGTATAAACAATTTTCTATCTACCCTGAACCACAAAAGGTTTCTAGCCAATAATATTCATATCAAAACCTAAACACAAATTAATAAAGGAAAACAATCGAATTGAATAAGAAAATGGAATGAAGAAAGTACCCAACTTTATTGAATCTTAAAAACAAACTGTCTTTAACTTGCAAATCTCTAACAAACTCCTAACAAACTGCAAAGGCTGGATCTTCCTCTAACTACTCTAACTCTAACAATGGTGAAAACAAACGAAGAAGAAAGGTAGGAGAAGAATTCTGCTTTCTCAAATCGAACCTACTTTCCAAACCAAAACTAAGACGAGAGCCTAAATCGAGATATACGAGCACACCCATTTCAGTTTCGAAACCCTACTTTTATAACCTAAAACCCGTCAAGAGACGTGGGCTGGGCTGAAAGTCCGAAATAAAAAAAACGACACTCAGGGAAGAATCTTGGTCAGGATCTCAGCCGAGATAGGGTAATGTCGGGGCCGATATGTCGACTTCGTACTTTAGCGTCATGGGGATCTCGGTCTGGTCACCCGACATCTCGGTCGAGATGTCGACCGAGGTTTTACAACAGAGACTTAAATCTTGACCGAGGTACATGGATCTCAGCCGAGATGTCCTTCACTTCGGGAGCTTCGTCTTGTTTGCTCCAAATTCATCGTCTTCTCCTTTCCTATGCTCGCATGACAACTCCTAATTGTCCACTCCGTGGCTTGAACTTCAAATGCATTGTTTTAGCTCCAAAACACGCCAAAATACCTACAAAATAACCAAAAGAGTGTGTAGACATCTATACTTGCAAAGTAACACTAAACAAGAACAAAAGACACAAACTAAGGCTAAAACATGCATGCAGAAAGGGAAAAACTAAGGCTAAAACATGCATCCACTTCTAGTAGTAATGGCCATAATATGTCCTTTGGGGTTCTCCTCGGTCTTTCCAAGAAGTCTTCCTGGATCTCTAGGAGCTTCTTCGGCTTTCTTGAACACTTGGGTTTCCAAAACCTTTTGATCTTTGGTAACACTAGTGACAAAACTCTCCAGATTACTCATCCTTGCCATCAATTGCTCAAACATCATCTCAACTCGATCTTTCGGTCGAGATTGCTCAGCTGGCCTAGACGTCTGACCTGCACCACTAGAAGAAGGTTGATGATTCAAAGAACACTTAGGATTTTGATAACCTCCCTAGAAATTACCTTTTCCCGTGTAACTTGCATCCTCTTCTTTGGATGCTACCTACATTTCAGCTTGTTGATTTTTGATATTAGATGCAAATAATTCTTTTAAAGATTTAATTTCATTATACAAAGAATCAAACCTTGTGTTCGCTGGTTTTACACACCTATAAACTCCTATCAAAAGAGATAGAAATCCACAGGATAGCAAAACGATGAGCCTACTTCAAATTTTTATTCCGAATATCTACTCAATGCAACGAACCCACAGTGTATGGATCGGATGCAACAAAGATTAAGTATTCTGGAGTCGATCTCTGGGGGACTAAGTTAATGACTTATGCAATTGATCAAAAATAGTAAAGATCTAAAATAAGAAAAGGGATTGGAAAAGATAAGGGAAGAAGGTGCAAAAAGGTTTGAAGGTTTAAAGGACTCGCAATCAATTGTCACTATTGATTGAAAGTCAAAACAACAAACAAAGATCAAATAAGAAAATTATGCAATTCCAAGGATTCAAGGTCATCATTTATACACATGGACTCAGGATATAATGAAAACTCATGGGCATATATAAAGAATGAAACGCTTTGGATGAATGTTTCTTAACTATGCGCTTTCACATTCACGTATAAAGAACACAAAGGTCAGCACCCTAAAATCTATAGTTTTCGAGATAATACAGGGAGACATCATAAACAAACCTTATTCTTTCAGTCTAGGAATCACAATAACCCTTTATAGTTACGTCTCAAGAATTATTGCCTCAAAGGAAGGAATAATGGCACATTCAATCCAATAAAGGTTAAAGCTTTGTTACCTAGGAACAAATTCTCTTATGTATCTGAATAGGAATATCTCAGTTACGACTCAATTCCTACTTAGGTTAAAGTGGTTTAGATTGAGTCTAAACCTGCAAAAACCAAACCTTTTCATAGAATTTAAAGCGAATTACACAAACTAGAAATAAGAACATATTCAATCCATCATAAACCAAGGTATAAACAAATCACTATCTACCCTGGAATCACATAAGGTTTTTAGTCACTAAAGCTCATGGCTATCTTGAATTTGATATGAAAAGGGAAATCAACAAAATTAAAAAGGAAAAAGGATAAAGAAAGTACCTAGCTTTATTGAAACTAAAAACAATGTCTTCCAACTTGCAATCTCTAACAAACTTCCAACAAACTTCTACTAACTCCAACACTAGATCTTCCTCAAAATTAAACTACCCAACAATGGTGAAAAAGAAATAAAAATAAAAGAACTAACTTTCCTTCAACAATCGTACTTCCGCTTTCACAACCTAAACAATCTTCTTTCTTCTCTTCCGTGGACGTCCCTTTTTAGACTTTGGAACTCTTCTTTTATAACATCAAACCCTTCGAAACTCGCGGGTTGGACTGAAAGTCCGAATTAAAATAAGATTCTGACGCTCAGGGAAATATCTAGGTCTGGATCTCGGCCGAGATTGGTCGACGTAGGGGCCGAGATTTCGACTTCGTACTTCAGTGTCATGGGATCTCGGTCTGGTCACCCGAGATGTGGACCGAGATGGTGACCGAGATTTTACTGCAGTGGCTTTCAAGTCTCTCGTCTCGGACCAAGATTGGTGGATCTCGGCCGAGATGCTTCATGACCTCGGGCACTTTGCCTCGGTTGCTCCTAAAGCGTAGTTCTCTCATCTTCGGTGCTCGTATGACTGCTCGTATGCGTCTACTCCAAGGCTTAGTCCTCAAATGCATCGTTTTAGCTCCAAAACACGCCAAAATACCTACAAAGTAACCAGAAGCGTGTGTAGACATCTATACTTGCAAAGTAACACTAAACAAGCATAAAAGACACAAACTATGGCTAAAACATGTATGCAAAAAGGGAAAAACTACCTATATGATCAACTAAACTAGGTCGATAAATCATGTTATCAAAATACCCCATACTTATCCTTGCTTGTCCTCAAGCAAGTAGTAAATCTAAGGACAAGATAACATGAATTCTCTATGCAAAACATGTAAGAAAAACTCTTTTTGGTGTGATTGTGCATGTGCTTCTATACAAGATCACTCTCAAAGGTGTAATTATAATGCTAGAGAGGTATTATCAATAAATTCAAACCAATTAGGCAAATGCAGAAAAATCAAACTTTACAAGGAATTCATAATCATGATGGAAATTCTCAATGCCTAATATCCAAGAAAAATCAAGTTTAAGCCATTAAATCAAATACATATACATAGATCAAAAGGACTTAAGAATGAAGAGGCCATAGAAACGTGAATAAAGGTAGGATGATATAGGTAATCTGGTGGTAATCCGGGAAGCAGAACAACACAGTGAATTCTTTTTCAACATCCAGTCTTTTATTTTTTATTTTTCTTTCTTTTTCTTGAGTGAATGACAGTGGTGCACAAAAGCCGAAACCTCGGTGTTCAGTTTCCTTCATGTACCTCACACCAAAATGCACATAACAAATCAACTCATAGGGAAAGTTTTTAAAACCAATTAGACTTTGGCAAGACACAAACACCTAATTATGTGAATGGTTCCGAGTTACTTATCATCATAGCCAACAACCCCTTCATAAGCTCTTGTTTTCAAAACACATCTCACATATTCAATTTCAACTTCTTCAAATAAGAACTTTTTTCTTTTAAGCACACACCTTCAATGT
>NCTC01003470.1:0-11003 GCA_002319775.1 Fagopyrum tataricum | reverse complement strand
TTCCTAATCTCAATTGTAGAAGTTCTTCGATCTTCATTCGGCTTGCAACTGGTACACAGGCATGTAAGTCATATCAGTAGTTTTCCTTGCCTAATTTTGAATTAACAGACTCTTAATTGCGAGTGAAAGCTCCCAATGTTGCCTACAGAGGGAGGTTGAATGATGGTCGTTGGATTGCCACGAAGTGATTTAATCGCTCTGCTTGGCCTGACTGGAGACATTTTCTTGTACCTCTTTTCTATCTTTGATTTTGTTCTGACTTGGTCATTGTAGTTGGGTTGTGCTAGATTTGCTTACTTGTTTTCTTGAATTTGGTAAATTGGAAATTTGAAACAAACTTCTTTCCATTGTTCTATTGTAGAAAGATGTAAAGGTTGTGGGGAAGCTAAGAAGCAAGCGGTTAGAGAATTTAATTGGGTGTTGCCATGAAGGTAATGAGAGCTTATTTGTTTTTGAGTTCATGCGTAATGCAACTTTTTCCAAACACCTTTTTCATTTTAAATATTTTGTTGCTTTGTTACGAGATTTCATGCTTTCGTGACTTTCATGTTGAATAGAAATTAGATATTTGCATCAACTCGTGACTTGAGTTGGCTGACACATTTTAGGAGAAACGCAGCCCATGAAATGGGCAATGAGGCTAAGGGGGTCATGTTATCTAGCTCAACATTAGAGTATTGTAGCAGTAGAGGAAGATCACTGTGTCATGACCTTAATTTATACCGAGTTCTATACGATCAGGTATATATACGTGATGTCTATACTAGAACCTTCTTTTTTTTTAGGGTGTTATGTCATCTATATTTGTACTATTTGTCATGACCCGTGTCTTGACATGACGGTAATCCTAGACTCTCGGCCTTTGACCTTATGAAAAATAATGAAAAAGCTATTGTACAAACTTGGCTTTTACTACTCCAAAGTACATGAGAACAGGTTAGAGTTGTTGTGAACTAATGAGGACTGTAAAAAAGTTGTTGATGAGGTCATCTGCCAAATTGAGAGTAAATATGAACCAATAATTGCTCATTTTCTTGTTTCATCCGACCTTCTTGCAACTTTCCTCTATTTGTATGTTGAATTTTTTTCAAGGGCTAATTGTTTTTATCGTCATATCTTTCAGGGTGTTCAAGTGATTATCAAAATGAATCCATTGGAGATGAAGTTCAGAAAGAGACCACTATTAAAGAAATTGACCAAGAAAACATTTCAAGTGAACAATCTTAGATATATTTAAGTTTGAATGGTCTAGGTTTGAACTGCTTTGAATAATAGACTATAAATGTGTAATGATTTAAATCTAAGATATACATTTTTTTTATCATGTTTTGGATTGTGTTTGATTTCAATGTGTATATGAGTTATTTATTTAGATATTATTTGAGAAATCGAATTTCAATGTAGCCTTATAAAGGACTTCACACGGAATAAACAAATAAACATTTGCGACAGTAAAAGCACTTACGACATGTATTTGCGACGTTGTCTTCCGTAGCAAATGACTTTTGCAAAGACCATAAAGCCATCGTGAATACCTTTAGCTACGGAAAACAATCGTCGCAAATGATACCTTCACGACGCATCAATACGTCGGTATTGTGCCGACGCAAAAACTTTTTGCAACGGAACGATTATTTGCGACGGATATTGCCGTTGCCAAACGCGTAGCAAATAGTTTACTACGGCAAACGGCCGTCGTATAAACCTTTTGCGACACTATAGTTGGTGTTGGCAATTGTGACGACGAAATGCCGTCGCAAAAGACCTTTTGCGACTGAAGTAGGCCCATTCGCGTCGGCACGTTACCGTCACAAAAGTATTTTTTTTGTAGTGCGGGCTGTCTCCCGAGAAGCTCAATGCTTTAAGGTCTTTTGCCAGACCTGATTCCGTCATTGTTTTACTCTAGAGATATAGGCGAAGGTTGTTTCCTAGAGGTTCCAGCTTACTCTTTTTCAACCTACTCTCATTGACTCTTATTGACCCAACATCTTTACCCCATACTTCAACTGAACTATATGGGTGAATCTTCTTCACAATATAGGGACTAGTCCACTCTTTCTCGAACACTCTCTGCACAAGTTGATATTTTGAGTTAGCTAACATGACTAAATCACCTTTCTTAAACTTACGATTGACTTTTGAGCTCTCTCTATAGATCTTTGAGCTCTCGTATGCATCCAACTTTTCTCCTTTTGCTAGAATGGAGGTGAGCGATGTAGGAGGTCTTGATACTCCTTTGATAAATTGTCGGTAGAAACCGACTTCTCCTACGGGATTCCTTTTCTTCTTTCCGGGCTTGGGTTCCATCCATTCTTCTACTTTTTCTTTCCCTTTGATGGACGGGAGGTGTGTACTTTGAGGTTTTGGAACTTCGGGAAGCGTTTCCGAGTCTTTCCCGACCCCATACTTGGATCTCGGCCGAGATGGATGGATCTCGGGCCGAGATGCAACGTTCTGTTGCAAAACTAACCATTCAAGAGGGTGATTACCACACTTTTATGTTGGGTTTTTGGCATCCACATTTTGCCTCTTGGAGCTTCCAAATGGCCGGCCATGTTATGGTTTTTAGGCCCTTTGTGTGCTTGCTTTTATGTGGTCAAAGCCCTTTGTTTTTCCTTTGTTTAATTGCCACAACTTTTGAACTTGTAACCCTTTAATTGTGGGAGTTTAGGTGCTGATTTTTCAGCCTATATAAGGCATCTCCCACACCCTTTTCTGAAAAGACAAAATATAAGAGTGATTCTTCAATCAAGTTGTGTTTTTACTTTGAACAAAACAACCCTAGAAACTAAGGTGAGAGGCCGAAGTTTCGAAACCCACGAGGTGAGAGGCTGAGTGGTGTCCTTACGGTGAGAGGCTAGGAGGACAAAGGAGATCCAATCCCAAAGTGAGATTCCGAGGGAGAAGATCTCGAGCCAAGGAGATCCAAGGTGAGCGGCTGGACGATCCTTGCTTGGCATATCAAAAAAACATAAAACAATCAAAAAGAAGTGGACGGAAGGAACGATCACCGGTGGATCCTCACGTTCAACTAACGAAGAGCGCATCAAGTGGTATCAGAGCCCAACGGTGCGAGTTCCTCAAGCTTTCGGGGTACGAATTGCTTTCCTAAAACTTGTTTTTAGTTTCTGCAATTTTGAGTAGTTTCCCTAGAATTTTGGTGCTTTGATCTTCATTCTTGTGAGTCCTTAGAGAGATCTTTTCTTGGCCTTTACAAAAAAAAAACAGAATATATATTTCGGCCAAACACATCCTTGTTTAAAAAAAAAAAAACAGAATATATATTATTGTCTTTTAAAAAGTCGAGCATAACAAAAAAAAAAAAGAAGGAAGAAGAGACTTGCTCTTAGTTACTTATGCTTGTTATTGATTATGTTATGCTAGTAACATTGAAGGAAGAAAGTTGTTGAACAATAATTTGGAGTGTTATCCTATTGTGTTGTGTGAGTTATCATCTTGTCTTAGAGTGTTCTAGCCAACCCCAAACACAACCCGCACGTTTTGAGGAAAAACGCTTATTATTGCCTTGACCAACTACTTGGTAGGGACTAAGCAAATACTCGCCGGAAGGCTCGTATTTGTTGTGGTTTTTGTTGCTATTTTGGTGTATGCTTTTCCGAGGTTTACTTGTAGAGGATATATATTGCATAATAGAACACTTGTTTGCCTAGTGGACTATCTTAGGCTCTTACAGAATTGTGGTTACTAAGTGGAAATTTTGAGTTGAGAGCATTGCCTAGTGCATTGGAAAAGGTGAGGGGGAGCTTTGCCTTGAAGCAAAGGAAAAGGAGAGTTGTGTGAACCAAACACTATCAAACACTTGAGTGAGTGTGAGGTGAAATATACTTGAGAGAGGTGAGAGAGAGAACGTTTTCCTCTAACCTTTTGCCCCTGAGTTGTTTTGTGTGATAGGTGAATCTCAGTTGTCAAGGATTTGTTACAAAGATGCAGGAACTAAACAAGTTGCAATATCCGAACTCAGAATTTCAATTGCTATACCTTTCCGAGAAGGGAAACGGGCTTCTGAGTCCAACTCATGGGTTCACCGTGACCTAAGGCCATTTTTGGCCGTTTGAGACCGTTTCGGCATCGAAAACTGCATTTTTACATCTTCGGTTTTGCCTTTGAGTATATACTTTTGTGTTTTGTTTTGGTTTTGAGCACCCACTTGCTTGTTGTGGAACCAAACTTTGGACACTTGTTTTTGTTTGTTTCTCTTGCTTGATTGGTGATCCAAAACAGGATGACAACCGTCAATGATAATGGGGTAAACCGAGACCAACGTCTTGATAACCTTGAAGCCCAACTAGCCGAGCTTCTAAGAAGATTACCTCCCCCTCCACCTGAACAAAGTCATGGAGGTAGCAATTAAGATCAACCCCGTCGAGGTCGAAGACGGAGTGTGAATAGCCATGCAAGCAGAAACCAAGACAGAAACAGGGACTTTAGTCCTCAATACGATGACTCGGACAATGAAGAAAACCACGGTCACCGCAATCGGAGGCGTTATCATGGATAAAAGGTGGACGTTCCAAACTTTACCGGAACCGCAGATGCTGAGACCTACATTGATTGGGAGACTAAGGCCGAACAAGTCTTCCGATACTATTAGTTTAACGAGTTTGAAAAGATTGAAACTGCTACTATTCATACCTTCCGATTACAAGCAACAATTGTTGCTCAAGCTTGAAAGGTTACGTCAAGGTAACCGAACTCCGGATGATTATCACAAGGAGTTGAGGACTCTCCTACAAAGATTGGGAACTCGACAACCTGAAAACTATGTCCTAACCAAATTTTTGTGTGGACTTAACCCTGACGTGTCAGAAATAGTTGAACAACTTAGACACACCAGCCTTACCGATGCCCTTCACCATGCTAATCACGCCTATAATCTAATCCAAAAACGTAAGGCAACCAGGTCATTAAAAAGATGGACAAGTCATGAATCGAACGAGCCCACACGAAATAATCGTCCTACCCACACAACCGGTTCATCCCCAACAGTAGCTCCCAAGGCCACGTCCACCCCTAACCCTAGCACCCCTCTTCCTAGTTCCAATCCTAAACCAGAAACCAGCCAGACTAGAGAGGTGAAATGCTACAAGTGTTATGAGCATGGTCACTATGCCCGAGAATGCCCCAACCCCCGCAAAGTATTATTGAACGCATTTGGGGAAGAGGTTACCGAGGTCCATGAACCGGAAGAGGACTATGAAACAGTAACCCCAATCATAGAAGGAGATGAAGTTGAAGCCCATTCTCCTGTGGGAGATTTTTGCCATCTAGCAACTAAGGTTCCAAAGATCAATTCATACGATATAGTAGTCCAAGGTCCAAGTGGAGACCATTGCCTTGTCACAAAGAAGGCCCTCCAAGCGAGTGAACTTGTTCCCAACGTCTCACAAAGGGAGAATCTCTTTAACACTCGTTGCTTAATTTCGGGACAATTATTTACCGTTATTATAGATAGTGGGTCTTGTTGTAACATTGTTAGTCAGGAGGTAGTTGCACACCTAGGACTCAAAACAAAGGCACACTCACAACCATACTCACTCCAATGACTCAACACCAACGCTCCCTTGAAGTCAAGGAGCATTGTTTGGTTCGTTTTGCCATCGGAACCTACCAAGGTGACGTTGTTTGTGACGTGCTTCCAGTTTCAGCTTGCCACCTCTTGCTTGGGCGACCATGGAAGTTTGACCGAAGGGTGTTCCATAAAGGATACACCAACATATACTTCTTCGCTAGGGCAGGAAAGAAAGTTAAGCTTATGCCTCTTACACCATCCGAGATCATGGAGGATCACATGACTAGAGAAAGGAAGAAGTTGGAGAAAGGAGAGGTTGCACGAACAAAGGGGAAGACCAAGATGGTTCTTGACACAACACTCGAGCCCAAGGCCCTACTCACCGCACGGTTACACGACGCCCGTCGAGCCCTACAAAGGGGGGATGTTTTCTTCCTTCTTTTTTGTGTAACTAATGGTTTGTCTTTACCTACTATGGAAACTAATGATTTGTCTTTGCCTCCTTCTATTACAGGACTACTTGAGGAGTTTAAGGAGATTATGCCCGAAGAGATGCCCTCGGGGCTGCCCCCTATTCGAGGCATAGAGCATCAGATTGACTTCATACCCGGATCATCCATTCCTAATCGTCCAGCTTATCGAGCAAACCCGGTGGAAACAAAGGAGTTACAAGCTCAAGTGGAGGACCTTTTTGAGCAAGGGGTATATTCGGGAGAGCTTGAGTCCATGTGCAGCTCCGGTGTTGTTGGTACCCAAGATATGGGAGTTGGAGGATGTGCGTCGACTGCCGTGCCATCAACCAAATAACTGTGAGGTACCGACATCCTATTCCTCGTCTTGATGATATGCTAGATGAACTTCATGGTGCTACTATTTTTTCTAAAATAGATCTTAGGAGTGGTTATCATCAGATTAGGATGCATAAAGGCGACGAATGGAAAACTGCTTTTAAAACTAAGTATGGATTATATGAATGGCTTGTAATGCCTTTTGGTTTGACAAATGCACCTAGTACTTTTATGAGCTTAATGAACCATGTTCTACGTGATTACTTAGGTAAATTTGTTGTGGTGTACTTTGATGATATACTAGTTTATAGCAAGACCTTAGACGAGCATGTTGAACATTTAAGAAGTGTATTTCTTGTGCTTAAAGAACAACATTTGTTTGTAAACTTTAAGATATGCCATTTTTGCTCGGAATCTGTGGTCTTTTTGGGTTTTGTGGTAGGAAAAGAAGGCTTGAGGGTGGACAAGGAGAAGACAAAGGCAATAACAGATTGGCCCCGCCCGACAACGGTACCTCATATACGGAGTTTCCTTGGACTTGCCGGGTTCTATAGGAGGTTCGTTCGGGATTTCAGCACCATTGCAACCCCCTCACCGAGTTGACCAAGAAGGGCGTGCGTTTTGAGTGGGGATCCGCTCAGGAGGAATCCTTTGTGTTACTTAGAGAACGGCTGACCCATGCTCCCATACTTGTGCTTCCTGATTTCTCGAAGACCTTCGAGATAGAGTGTGACGCTTCAGGAATTGGGATTGGAGGAGTGTTAATGTAGGAAGGCCGCCCCGTGGCCTATTTTAGCGAGTAACTGGGAGGAGCTGCCTTGAATTACCCTACATACGACAAGGAGTTGTATGCCTTGGTTCGGGTCCTCCAGGTTTGGGAACACTATCTTTTACCCTGTGAGTTTGTTGTACATTTTGATCACGAGTCCTTGAAGTATTTGAGAGGACAAGCCAAGTTGAACAAACCTGCCATGCACGTTGGGTGGAGTATATTCAGGCCTTTCCATTTGTTGTGCGCTATAAGAAGGGAAAAGACAACATCGTAGCTGATGCATTGTCTCGTAGGTACACACTTCTCTCTTCTCTAGATGCATGTGTTTTGGGATTTGGTTTAATTCGTGATTTATATGCTCTTGATGTTGACTTCCGGGATATCTTTGCTCATTGTTTGCGCTCTAGTAGTGACTCACATGCTAGTAGTTACTATATTCATGATGGATATTTGTTTAGAGCTTCTAAGTTATGTTTGCCTAATTGTTCCTTGAGAGCCTTGATCGTTTTAGAGGCCCATGGAGGTGGATTGATGGAACATTTTGGGGTTACTAAGACTTTAGGTATCTTGCGGGAGCACTTTTATTGGCCTAAGATGAGAAATGATGTAGAAAAATGTTGTGCTAGTTGTGTTCCTTGTCATAAGGCTAAGTCTAAGGTTAACCCACATGGACTATATTTGCCTTTGCTATTTGCTAGCACACCTTGGGACGACATTTCTATGGATTTTGTTCTAGGATTGCCTCGTTCTAGGAGAGGACATGATTCCATTTTTGTGGTTGTTAATAGGTTTTCTAAGATGGCGCATTTTATTGCTTGTAGTAAAACTGATGATGCATCTAATGTGGCTAATCTTTTCTTTGAGCATATTGTTAAGCTACATGGAATTCCTAGGTCAATAGTGTCAGATCGAGATTCTAAATTCCTTAGTTATTTTTGGAAGACACTTTGGGCCAAGATGGGGACAAAGCTACTATTTTAAACTTCTTGTCACCCTCAAACGGACGGTCAAACCGAGGTAGTAAACCGGACTCTTGGCAATTTACTTCGTACTATGTTGGATACTAACTTGTGCAGGTGGGAGGATTGTTTGCCCTTTGTGGAGTTTGCTTATAATCGGGTTATTCATTCTGCGACCAAGAAGTCTCCTTTCGAAGTTGTTTATGGCAGGAACCCCCTCAATCCTCTAGATTTGATTCCTCAACCGCCCCCACAACCCATTGATTTGGATGGGCAATCTAGAGATGAGTTTGTGAAAGGTTTGCATGAGCGAGTCCGGGTCCAATTAGAGAAGCGTACCGAGCAGTACGTCTGGCAAGGCAACAAGGGGCGACAGGAAATGCTCTTCATGGAGGGAGACCTTGTGTGGGTCCATTTGAGGAAGGACCGCTTTCCATCTCTTCGGCAATCTAAGCTCAAACCAAGAGCGGATGGTCCATTCCGGGTTCTTGAGAAAATTAATGATAATGCATATCGCATTGAGCTTCCTAGTAAATATGGTGTCCATAATGTGTTTAATGTTTCTGATTTGTCTACTTTTTATGTAGGTGATGAGGTCGAGGATGCGGAGAATGAGATGGCGGATTCGGGGTCGAATCCTTTCCAAGGAGGAGGGGATGATGTGAGCCCGCCGGACTTAAGCAACGAGAGTGATGTGCCGGCACCTAGGTCATCACCACCTCTCACTCGAGCTAGAGCTCGCATGCTAGGACAAACCACATTGATCTACCATCCTTTTGGAGCTCCGACATGTTGGTCCGACGTTGAACACAAAATGGTGAACATGCTTGAGGCGATTGAAGCTTCCGGTTCCAGCTCGTCTTGATGGACCTTATAGTTGTATTTTATTTTGTATGTAATAAGTGGTCATGCTTGACTTTATTTCATGATATTTTCATGATATTATGGAATAAAGTGGGATGTTTAATACAAGTGAAATAAAATGTTCACTTGCATTAAACTAACCATTCAAGAGGGTGATTACCACACTTTTATGTTGGGTTTTTGGCAGCCACATTTTGCCTCTTGGAGCTTTCAAATGGCCGGCCATGTTATGGTTTTTAGGCCCTTTGTGTGCTTGCTTTTATGTGGTGAAAGCCCTTTGTTTTTCCTTTGTTTAATTGCCACAACTTTTGAACTTGTAACCCTTTAATTGTGGGAGTTTAGATGCTGATTTTTCAGCCTATATAAGGCCTCTCCCACACCATTTTCTGAAAAGAAGAAATATAAGAGTGATTCTTCAATCAAGTTGTGTTTTTAATTTGAACAAAACAACCCTAGAAACTAAGGTGAGAGGCCGAAGTTTCGAAATCCACGAGGTGAGAGGCTGAGTGGTATCCTTACGGTGAGAGGCTAGGAGGACAAAGGAGATCCAATCCCAAAGTGAGATTCCGAGGGAGAAGATCTCGAGCCAAGGAGATCCAAGGTGAGAGGTTGGATGATCCTTGCTTGGCATATAAAAAAAACATAAAACAATAAAAAAGAAGTGGACAGAAGGAACGATCACTGGTGGATCCTCGCGTTCAACCGAAGAAGAGCGCATCATATACATAAAACATCAACACATGCCTAGGAAATCTAACACAATATTCATCTTGTAGAATCCTAAGCTAAAAGAGAAGGAAAGGAAGGAAGGAAGGAAGAAAGAAGAAAGAAAGAAGAAGAAAGAGGAAGGACTTACCACCGCTGTAGCCTAACAGAATGGAATGATCATCACTACACACCTCAGCTGGCTCTCACAGCACAGAAACATCACTCAACATCATCATCATCCAAAACTCACACAACTTTCTTGCAAACCAAGGGAAAATCAAGAAGAAGATCAAAGGAGAAGGAAGGAGAGAAGAAGGACGTGTAAGAGCCTTAGTCTTTGGAGCCATGTTGGCCTTAGCCTCCCCCGCGGGTATATGGAGCCGCCCCTGCGGGTCGTGTAGTTTTCCGCCCCTGTGGCTCAGGGAACCACCCCTGCAGTTTCTTGCGGCTGCAACCGGCTTTGTTGACTCTTTGACTGTGCTTTATTCTCTTCTCTTCCTTCTTAAGTTTCTTCCTTGGCTTCTGATCAAGGGTTTCCACTTCATTTACAACTTCTTCACGTCCTTCTTGCTTCCTTTCCTCTCCTTGATCTTGATCTTGGATTCCTTTGAGTGTGAAAGAGTTTTGTTGTGTGGATGATGATGTTGATGATGATGGATGTTGTGCTAAGCTTGAGAGCTAGCTGTTGAGGTTGTGATCACATTTCCTTGCCTAGACCATTGCAGTAGGTAAGCTCCTTGCTTCTTCTTCCTTTCTTTCTTCCTTGTTTCCTCTTCCTTAGCTTAGGATTAGATGTATTGAATGTATATTGATGTTAGAATGTGTATGTATATGTATGTGTTTGGATATGGAATGGAGAAGACGTGATTTGATCATGTGAAGAGTGAAAGAGAAGTCGTGACTCTACGTTCTGCAGAGTCGCCGCCCCCGCGCCTCAGCGTAGCTGGCCCTGCGGGAACTTTGTCACCGCACCCGCGCCCGGAAGCTGCTGCCCCCGCGGCCACGGTCCCAGCGCCTGCGCCGTGCCTGCGCTTGCATGCGGCCACTATCACCGCGCCTGTGGCCGAGTGTCGCCGCGCCCGTGGTTTACCTTGTTTCGCCTCTGCGTCCCTCTTGTCACGCAGGTGCGTCTTGTCCCGGATCTACCTAGAGTAGTGTAGATCCTTTCCTTTCCTAGTATGAGCGGTAGTAGCGTGCTAGGTATGTGTATGAGGATAGGATGATGATGAGTATGCTATCTATATGCCGGTTATGGCTTTGAGGTTTAGTTGAGTATCGAGATTATGAGTTGGATATGATCCTTATGGATCCCTTGGGTCTAGGTGTGACCCCTTTGTTTGATAGGAGATTTGATATCTCTGTATGCCTTGTATAGGCAGTGC
>NCTC01003463.1:0-14998 GCA_002319775.1 Fagopyrum tataricum | reverse complement strand
ACGTCCGGAATTTTTATTCCGGACTTAGAGCATTTTGTAGATCTTCCCGCAGGCACGAGGTGCCGAGTGCCAGGATTTATTCCTAAAATCCCGAGCCGACCCATCGTTATTCCCTTTTTCCGCTTTCCGGCCCTTCTTTCCGAGCTGAGGTGACAAGAGGTCATTTCCGACCCCTCGTTCCGAGCAAAAGTGACAAGATGTCAGTTGTCCCCTCTCCTCCTTGGCAACCTTGTCCCTCCCTCTCTCTCTCCACTCTTTTCACTTTCACGTTAGTTTTCCTCCCTTCCTCTCTTCTCTCTCCCTTTGCTCTTCTTCACTCTTTGAAGCTCTAGGATTGTGGTGTAACACCCCAAATCCGCGGGACTCGGGATGCTACGGGCGAGACCTCACAATGGGTCCCGACCCTTAGCCTGACAACAATTTAACCGGACCTTCCAACAAGGCACAAATAAAGGCAAAACTCGAAAACGTTTATAATGTATGCGAGACACTGGAAGGTAAGAATTCAACGTGGAAACTCATCCGAGTCCTCAAAATAACATAACCTGATACGAAGTCTAAACGTACGACAATATCCATGAACAACAATATGAAACATGACTCAAAAGCATCCCCGTCCTATAATGTACGGAGACCCCGACTGTCCACTCCTCCACCTCACTCGGCGGTGTCCCTAACCTCGAAGTCATCTACAACACGGTTTAAAACCGTTAGCTCATATTCAAAGCATTAGAAAAGCGGTGAAGGCACAAACACATACATAACACAAAACATGAATCACACAAGTCCGGTTTATTATCTATTTATTATTAAGTCGTATCCCGTTCTAATTCAACTTCGGTTGTGACACGAGACCACCGTGGTCTCGCCTCGGTCCCTTACCGGCAAGGAATGGTACGGATGCACCCGTACATCTAACCCACCGGACTCATCGCCGAGAACCTCCTAGACCTCCCGTAGGGCTAGGCAGCTGATGTCACCGCCCGTTATCATAAACTTGGGCGAACATATACTTAAGGTCGGTGGTCCTAATTACCGGTTTCATTGTTATAACAAAAGCATAAACACATACCACCAAACACACATCAATCGCGGAGTGGTCCTAATTACCGGTCCTAATTACCAAGGTGTCCTACTGTTGCAGAAACGCAGTCGCGGAGTCAAGCTGGTGCCCCGGCGGAGCAGGAGCCACCCCTGTGGAACCAGAGGCCACCCCAGCAGAGCTGCCGGCCGCACCCGCGGCGGAAGGGAGCCGTCCCCGCGGCCGTCGTGTCCTGGAGCCCCGGAACCGCCCCCGCGGCTGTGCTGGGCCGTGAGCCTGCCGCTGCCCCGTGGCCATGCCGAGCCGCACCCGCGGCCGTGCTGAGCCGTCCCTACAGCCGTCCGCGCCCGCGGCCGTGATGATCCGGCCCCACGGTCGTGATGCAGAACGTCGTCTTTTTCACCTTCGACCGTGGATCCTTGGCTCCAAAGTCCTTCTTCTCTTGCTGGATCTTCTCCAAACACCCATCACTGGTCTTAGGCACCTCTCCTTGACCTAATCGAGCTAAGAACCTAGACATGCAAAGAGTTGAGTGAAAACCTCTCCAAGCTTCATCTATGGCCATGGATGAAGGAGGAACAAAGAAGAAGGGAAAGAACAACAAGGAAGAGAGGGGAGGGAGCGGAAGGAGCTTACCAACAACCTGGAATCCCTTTGCTGCAGTCCATACACAAAGATCCTCAACAAGATGGAAGAAGAGAAGAGAAGAGAGCAAAAATGGAGCCATGGGAGGAAGAGGGAAATAAACTAACGTGAATGAGCAAGAGAGGAGAGAGAGAGGGGACAAGGCTGCCAAAAGAGAGAGGGGACAACAGCTGTCTTGTCATCTTGCTCGGAACGAGGGGTCGGAAATGACCCCTTGTCACTTTTAACTCGGAACGAAGGGTGGGAACGCGGAAAAAGAGGAAAAACGAAGAGTCGGCTCGGGATTTTTCTTAGGAATAAATCCCGGCTCTCGGCATCTCGGGATTACGCAATAACTACAAGGTTTTCTAAGTCCGGAATAAAATTAATAAAATTCCGGGCGTTACAACTAACCCCCCTAAAAACAAGTTTCGTCCCGAAACTTGCTAAACCCAACACTCTCCAACTAACCCGTCTCGTAACCCCGCGGAACTCATAAAACGTACACTATCGGCTCTCATTCAAGTCTACAGATCGCATCACCTCAAGACCTCGCAAGGTACAAATATCTCAAACCAAATCACATAATCACACAGAACATACAACGAAGATCTCGGGGATAACCCGCCGGTCTTATCAATGCCGCTAAATCTGCGTAAAACTCAGGATAGTTCCTCCGGATACTATCCTCCGTCTCCTATGTAGCCTCGTCGGCTCCTCTTCTCGACCATTGCACTCTCAGTATCGGTATCTCCTCCGATCGAAGGCGCCTCGTACTCCGCTCTAAAACTGCTATAGGATGCTCTACAAATGTATGGTTCGGCTCGAATATTAGGTCCTCGTGACTGATGATGTGTCTCGGGTCGTGTATGTACTCTCTTAGCTGAGAGACATGAAATACCGGATGTATACCCTCTAACCGAGGTGGCAATGCTAACCGGTATGCCAGCTCACCGAATCTCTCCAACATCTCGAATGGACCGACATATCGGGGCTTAACTTCCCCTTAATGCCGAATCGCCTGACACCCCGCATCGGTGATTCCCTGAACCACACTAGAGCTCCTCCCCAGAACTCGAGAGGTCTACACCTCCTATCCACATACGACCTCTGACGGCTCTGCGCGGTCAACATCCTCTCTCAGATCAAAGCAACTCTAGCCACGTCATCCCATCATAAGGGAGTACGGCATCTCCGTCCATACAATGCCTCATACGGTGCCATCCCGATTGACGCGTGCCAGCACCTCGAGGTAAAACGCCCGTCCCTGTCCGAGATGATGGTCCTCAGTATTCCATGTAATCTCATAATCTAACAGTTGTCGATATGTTCTCCCACTTCCACTGTGGCGTGGGCGGTGGGTGAAGTTCTCCTCCGTCTCTGGTGTTTGATCTTGACCTGCTGGCACGTCGCGCATTGGGCCACATATCTAGCTACATCGGGCTTAAGCCCGCCCCACCAATCAAATCTCCTAATATCCTAGTACATCTTACTTGTGCCTTGGTGCACCGAGTAAGGTGCGGAATGTGCCCCATGCAAAATCCGCTCTCTCAAGTCCTGGTCTGACGGTACACAAGTACGTCCCTGGCATCTCAATCGCCCGTCTGCTCCCATGACAATGTGCGGCGCCTCTCCTCAGGACATCCTGTCCCGGATCCTCATCAAAATGGGACATCTCTCCTGCTTCTGCAAGTTCTCTCCGGACAGGTCAGGTAGTACCTCCAACTCGGACAAACAACTGTCCGTACCCGGGAACCGGATATCCAACTCCAAACCCACCAAATCCCTCTGCAGCTGAGGCTGAACCGTAAGCCGAGCTATCACCTCCTCCCGAGGTGTCCTCCTACTCAAGGCATCGGCGACTACGTTCGCCTTCCCGGGATGGTATAAAATCTCCAAGTCAAAGTCCTTAATGTGCTTCAGCCACCTTCTCTGGCGGTTATTCAACTCCCGCTGAGTGAATAGATACTTCAGACTCTTATGGTCTGTGAAGGTCTGGCACGTATCCTCGCACAAGTAATGTCGCCAGATCTGCAGGACATGAATCACTGCTGCTAGCTCAAGATCCTGGGTAGGGTAATTCTCCTTGTACGGCTTCAGCTGCCGAGAAGCGTACGCAATAACCCTACCTCTTTGCATCAAAACGCACTCCAATCCTAGCTTAGAGGCGTCACTATACACTACAAAAACCTCCACGCCCTCAGGCTGGGCTAAAACAGGAGCGGAGGTCAACCTTCTCTTCAGCTCCTCGAAACTGTGCTGACAAGGCTCGGACCAAACGAACCTGGTAGACTTCCTCAGCAAGGAAGTGAGCGGTCGTGCAATCACGGAGAACCCTCAACAAAATGGAGGTAGTATCCCGCTAAGCCTAAGAACTGCGCACTTCCTTGACCGTCCTAGGAGGCGGTCATGAGGAAATAGACTCTATCGTCGCCGGGTCAACCATGACACCCTCGGCAAAAACTATATGACCCAGAAATGCCACCTCGGACATCTAAAACTCGCACTTAGAGAGCTTAGCGTAAAGCTCTCTATCCTGGAGGACTCGAAGCACCGTCCTCAGGTGTTCCTCATGCTCCTCTCTAATCCGGGAGTAGACTAAGATGTCGTCTATAAACACTACCACGAACTGGTCCAAGAAGTCGATGAAGATGTCGTTCATCAACTTCGTGAAGACAGCGGGGCGGGTGCATTCGTGAGCCCAAATGACATCACAACAACTCATAATGGCCGTGTCTCGTCCTAAATGCCGTCTTCGACACGTCCTCCTCTCACGATTGATACACTTGAAACGCCGGGTGAACACCCTTTACTCTCGGCGACCATGCCAGTCGGTAAACCACTTTCCCAACTTGCGTTAAGATCTCAAAAAGGTCCTATGTATCGGGAACTCAACTTATTTCTCGGGTCTTCTTCACATTTTCATTATGTTTCTTCTTTGCTTGTCTCTAACAAAGAAGATCGAAATTCCAAATACACCGTTGTCTTTGGTTCTTGTCAAACCAAACTTCGATGTTACTTTTCCTCAATTCTTGTTGCAAGTTCTAAGTAATGAAGGAAGTACTTTGCTTCACACTACTTCTACTAACGAGACATGTATGCTATAACTTTTACATCGTCTCTCGATACTCAGTCAAGACCATGTCTTGAAGAATCGCTTGTACACTTCAAACCGATCGTACCTCGAGACAATTTCAGAACAGTTGCACCAATGAATATCCTCTTAACTCCCGACGACTCCATTGTCCATTTTTTGTCCCACTCACTATTTCATCGTCATCAGGAGTAGGTTAGCCATAGATGGTGTTACTTGAAGAATCTTCCCACAATCCGGTAATGATCAGCCCACCCAAGAAACTTGCAACTTCTTTCACCTCCTTCGGGGTTGTCATCCTGAGACAACTGGTCATACAACTTCTCTTTTCTTCGAGAGTAGACTAGAGTGTCCTATTCGGGCATTAGTAAGCCCATATGGAATCACTACAACTAGTAGTGACCATGGTTTGTCCAATATGCGATGTTTGCACTACCCCAATCTCGACTTCTCAATTGGTGACAATCAACCTTAACTCGATTTTAGAAGAGACCACCGACCCTTGCAACCGGTCGAGTAGATCATCTACACGTGGTAAGAGGGTACTTGTTCTTCATTGTAATCTTGTTCGGCTCATTGTAGTCGATGTACAAATGGAGATAACCGTCTCTCTTCCCGCAAACTGGTATTCTCCATAACAACTTGAAAACAAGAGTTTATGATATAATCTAAGCTCTTGTTACCGTTCCTTTAGGATTCCACAACCTGGTTACTCTCCCCCACACTCATCCATAGACCACCCGCACATGCGTGTTCTCGGTTGTCACCAATTAGTTGGTAATTGACCTTCTCCTACGTCAATGACTTACCATTCTCCTATGCTTCCATGTTACCATTCTCATGAAGGCTAACCTCTCGGGGTACCTTAAACTCCGTTAGCTCATTCTTCATTCCACGCTTCCTTTTCCTTATGCGAGATAAATATACCCTTCTCGGCGTTGTTGAGTCACATGACTCGCCTTCATAGGCTTAACCGCGCTTCATGATGTCATGTAAGCGCATCTTCTCAGAATCTCTAACGTTAGTTAGCATCACGTGTTGCTCTCATCTTCTTGGGATCATCAATTATACCTACTCCATCCTTTTTGGCGTTTCTTCGCCTTATCGTCATAACAGAAACCGGTCAACTCCGCGTAAATCCCCACCTTGCCATTCTTCTCATAACTCTCGTAAAGTTAACTTTTCGCTTAATGGTACCTCGTAAGCTTAACTTACGGTATCCTACATCTTTCACACTTGGTTTGATCGCGTTCTCATCTTGACTTCAAAGCTTAGGAGCGTCTATGGACAGCTTCACTTCTCGTGATGGAACACCGCCTTTTTAATCTTGTTAGAATGCACCCATCTCCTCCTAGATTCGCACCTTTAGTTGTCCACGCGTCTTCTTGAAGAACTTAAGTTTGCTATCTCCATTGTTCTTGTCGTACGTAGTCCTCAAACACGGTAGCTCCAATGGACGCTCCCTTGGTCCTGGCAGATGGAGAACTCTGCGCCCGGACCTCCCAACGGTCCTATCCCTAGCCTCGGGAACGATGTTTTCGGAGAGGTCCTCTACGGGAACCTTATCTACTGGTGGATCCACAACTGGTGGGTCCGCAATGGGGATACGCCCCCGACCTCTTGCGCCTGGAGGTCTTCCTACTTCTCCCCGTATCGGGATGGTAGAGAAAGAGGGGGTCTACTCCTGGCGGGTCCTACGTAAGCGGTAGCTCTCGTACGTGCTATTTAATAGCGTATGGAGTTTACTTATGTATAAATACATAAGTAGTACTTACTATCTCGGTATGATAACACTTCTAAAAACATAAAGGTAAACATTTGTCATCAAGCACATCAAAACATACAAGTCCAAAACATCCTAAGGCCACATACGTAGCTAGGTACATACAAATCCACAAACATCCTAAGGTCATGGTCATATATATAACTATATATATACCTATTTCTAATCCGGAGATCTACGTCGCCGAGGTTTGCGGAAGGAGTGGTGGTCCCGTACATTCTAACCCAAACCCGACTCATGCATATGATTTTGAAAACGAAAAGTCAGAACCCGTGGGGATCCTGTTTTATACCTCATTCGGCCTTTAAAAAGATTGCGAGTGCCATTGTTGTCAACCTGGGGCTCTGATACCACTTTTGTAACACCCCAAATCCGCGGGACTCGGGATGCTACGGGCGATACCTCACAATGGGTCCCGACCCTTAGCTTGACAACAATTTCACCGGACCTTCCAACAAGGCACAAATAAAGGCGAAACTCGAAAACGTTTATAATGTATGCGAGAAACTGAAAGGTAAGAATACAACGTGGAAACTCAGCCGAGTCCTCAAAACAACATAACCTAATACGAAGTCTAAATGTACGACAACATCCATGAACAACAATATCAAACATGACTCAAAAACATCCCCGTCCTATAATGTACGGAGACCCCGACTGTCCACTCTTCCACCTCACTCAGTTGCGTCCCTAACCTGCAAGTCATCTACAACACGGTTTAAAACCGTTAACTCATATTTGAAGCATTAGAAAAGCGGTGAAGGCACAAACACATACATAACACAAAACATGATCACACAAGTCCGGTTTATTATCTTTTTATTATTAAGTCGTATCCCGTTCTAATTCAACTTCGGTTGTAACACGAGACCACCGTGGTCTCGCCTCAGTCCCTTATCGGCAAGGAATGGTGCGGATGCACCCGTCCATCTAACCCGCCGGACTCGTCACCGAGAACCTCCTAGACCTCTCGCAGGACAAGGCAACTGATGTCACCGCCCGTTATCATACACTTGGGCGAACATATACTTAAGGTCGGTGGTCCTAATTACCGGTTTCATTGTTATAACAAAAGCATAAACACATACCACCAAACACACATCAATGCTAATACATAGAATACGAGCTAAGTAAGTCCGGAGACTTACCTCGTCCAAACCCAAGTCACCACACTCTTGCTTCCTTAAGGAGGAAGCCCACAACCTGCTCACAAGAGATATGCATATCAATACATACTCACTCTCAAGAAGTCGTAGACTTCACTCTTAGTGATCTATGCAAGATCACCTAACCCTAAAACTAGGAATGCATCCCAGGTCCCAAGTACTCACCACACACTCTCCACACATGAAACAACCCACAACAATTCATAAATCTACAAGATATAAATCCTCAACCAAAGAGGCACAAGTTAGCCTAGAAGATCCAACACACTCACATGCTCATATCCATCAACTATATCGAGCCTTAAGGGCTCCTTGGTCCATAAACACTACATGTCATTCTCAAGCTACTCTAGGCCATCCTAAGCATGCTGCTAAAATGGTTCAACAACAATACTAAGGAAGGAACGAAGAGGAAAGTAGAGGAGAAGCCTACTGTTGCAGAAACGCAGCCGCGGAGTCAAGCTGGCGCCCCGGCGGAGCAGGAGCCGCCCCTGCGGAACCAGAGGCCGCCCCAGCGGAGTTGCCGGCCGCACCCGCGGCGGAAGGGAGCCGTCCCCGCGGCCGTCGTGTCCTGGAGCCGCCCTGTGCTGGGCCGTGAGCCTGCCGCTGCCCCCGCGGTCATGCCGAGCCGCACCCGCGGCCGTGCCCGGCCGCTCCCGCGGCCGTGATGATCCGCCCCCGCGGTCGTGATGCAGAACGTCGTCTTCTTCGCCTTCGATCGTGGATCCTTGGCTCCAAAGTCCTTCTTCTCTTGTTGGATCTTCTCCAAACACCCATCACTGGTCTTAAGCACCTCTCATTGACCTAATCGAGCTAAGAACCTAGACATGCAAAGAGTTGATTGAAAACCTCTCCAAGCTTCATCCATGACCATGGATGAATGAGGAAGGAAGAAAAAGGGAAAGAACAACAAGGAAGAGAGGGGAGGGAGGGGAAGGAGCTTACCAACAACCTGGAATCCCTTTGCTGCAGTCCATACACAAAGATCCTCAAGATGGAAGAAGAGAAGAGAAGAGAGCAAAAATGGAGCCATGGGAGGAAGAGAGAAAGAAACTAACGTGAATGAGCAAGAGAGGAGAGAGAGAGGGGACAAGGCTGCCAAAAGGGAGAGGGGAAATCAGCTGTCTTGTCAGCTTGCTCGGAACGAGGGGTCGTAAATGACCCCTTGTCACTTTTAACCCGGAACAAAGGGTCGGAACGCGGAAAAAGAGGAAAAACGACGAGTGGCTTGGGATTTTTCTTAGGAATAAATCCCGGCTCTCGGCATCTCGGGATTACGGAATAACTACAAGGTGCTCTAAGTCCTTAATAAAATTAATAAAATTTCGGACGTTACATGTGGACTGCAGTGGAGGAAGATTAGATCTAGTTTGGTAAGCATACTCCTCTCCTTCTCTTCTCTTCATTGTTGTTTTTCCCTTAACTCTTCCCTCCTTCATCCATGACCATGGATGAAGCTCTTGAGAATCTTTTTACTCAAATCCTTGCATGCATGTGTTCTTCGCTCGATTAGGTCATGGAGAGGAGTCTAAGATCAGTGGTTGGTGTTTGGAGAAGACCCAACAAGGAGAGGAGGACATTGGAGCCAAGGATCCATAGTCGAAGACGAGTTTCTGTAGCGAAACCGTGGGGGCGGCTCACCACAGCCACAGGGGCGGATCCAGATCACGCAGGGGCGGCTCCAGATCACGCATGGGAGGCTCCATGGAGGTAGCAAGGCGCAGGGGCGGCTCCTGGGTACGCACAGGCGGCGGCTGTGTTCCGCAGGGGCGCCAACTTGACTCCGCGGCTGCGTTTTCTTCAACAGTAGGCTTCTCCTCTCCCTTCCTCTTCTTTCCTTCCTTAGTTTGTAGTTGTATCATGTTAGTAACATGCCTAGGATGGACCTAGAGTAACTTGAGATGCCACTTAGTGGTTGTGAACCTAGGAGCCCTTAAGGCTCGATGTAGTTAACGGTTATGAGTATGTTGAGCATGATGGACCTTCTAGGCTAGCTTGTTCCTTCTTGGATGAGGTTTAAGATCATGTGAGGTTATCAGCTGTTGTGAATTGCTTTCATGTGCTGAGAGTGTGGTGAATACCTTGGACCCTAGGATGCATTCCTAGGTTGAGGGTTAGGTGATCTTTCTTAGATCACTAGAGTGAAGTCTAAGACTTCTTGAGCGTGAGCATGTATTGATATGCATATCTCTTGTGAGCAGGTTGTGGGCTTCCTCCTTAAGGAAGCGAGAGTGTTGTGATTTGAGTGTGGTGACGAGGTAAGTCTCCCGACTTACTTAGCTCGTATTTTACGTATTAGCATCGATGTGTGTTGGTGGTGTGAGTTTGTGTTATTGTTTATGTTATAAACAACTAAACCGGTAAATAAGACCACCGACTTTATATTATTTTGGCCCAAGTGTATGATAACGGGCAGTGGCATCATCTGCCTAGCTATTGCGAGAGTCTAGGAGGTTCTCGGTGACTAGTCGGGCGGGTAGACGTTCGGATGCATCAGTACCATTCCTTTCCGGTAAGTAGAGACCTAGGCGAGACCACGGTGGTTCTCGTGTCACAAACCTAAGTTGACTTAGAACGGGATACGACTTAATAATAAAAAGATAATGAACCGGACTTGTGTGTTTTGGCATATGTATGTGTTATGTGATGTATATGTGTATGTGCCTTCACCTCTTTTCTAATGCTTCGAATATGAGCTAACAGTTTTAAACCGTTGTGTAGATGCCTTAAAGGTTTGGGACGCCGCCGAGTGAGGTGGAGGAGTGGACAGCCGGAGTCTCCGTACATTATAGGACGGGGACGTTTTTGGGATATGTCTTGTGTTGTTGGTTTATGTTGTACGGTTTAGATTTCCTTATCGGAGTTATGTCGTTTTCAAGACTCGGCTGAGTTTCCACCTTGTATTTTTTTTACTTTTCAGTCTCTCGCATACATTATAAACGATTTTGAGTTTTGCCTTTATTTGTGCCTTGTTGGAAAGGTCCTGTGAAATTGGTGTCAGGCTAAGGGTTGGGACCCATTGTGAGGTCTCGCCCGTAGCATCCCGAGTCCTGCGGATTTGGGGTGTTATAAAAGTGGTATCAGAGCCCTAGGTTGATAACAATGGCACTCGCAATCTTTTTAAAGACCGAATGAGGGATAAACAGAACTCACACGGGTTCTGACTTTTCGTTTTCAAAATCATGTGCATGAGTCGGGTTTGGGTTAGAATGTACGGGACCACCGCTCCTTCCGCAAACCTCGGCGACATAGATCTCTGGATTAGAAGTATGTATATATATTATTACATAGTTATATATATATATGACCTTAGGATGTTTGTGGATTTGTATGTACCTAGCTATGTATGTGGCCTTAGGATGTTTTGGACTTGTATTCCTTGGATGTATATTGTGATCATGCTTACCTTTACGCTTTTAAAAGTTTTATCATACCGAGATCATAAGTAGTACCTACGTATTTATACATAAGTAAACGTCATAAGCTATCAGATGGAACGTACGAGAACTACCGCTTACGTAGGACCCGCCAGGGGTAGACCCTCACTTCCCCCTACCGTCCCGAGAGGGCGGGGACGAGTAGGAAGACCTCCAGGCGCGAGAGGTAGAGGTCGGGGACGTATCCCCATTGCAAACCCGCCAGTTATGAAAGCACCAGCAATTTAGGTTCCCGTAGAGGACGTCGCAGAGAGCATCGTTCCCGAGGCTGGGGATAGGACCGTTGGGAGGTCCGGGGCGCGGAGTGGTCCATCTGCTAGGACCGGTGGAGCATCCGTTGGAGCTACCGTGTTTAGGGACTACGTACGACGAGTTGAAGAGGCGTTTGGGACGGGAGCACCACCTCCCGAACCACCGGTGCCTGCACCTGCACCTGCGGGATCAGCTGAGGTCTTGCAGAGGGTGACTCAGATTAGGGCTGCACCAGAGATAGTTGCACCCGATCCGGTTATGGAGGTTTTTAGGGCGAGAGACAAGGTGAGGTCTCCGAGACCTGATTCATGGTTGAAGGCTTTCAACCAGCAGCATGTACCCTACTTTGACGGGAAAGTAGGGTTAGAGGTCGAGCACTGGATTGGGCATGTGGAGTCAGCTTTAGAGGCGATCCATTGCCCAGAGGAGAGGCAGGTTGAGATAGTCCATACTTTATTTCGAGAGCAGGCCCAGTATTGGTAGAGGACAGTTAGAGGAGGTGTGACCATAATCGATCAGCTGTTGAGACTCGTTAGGGAGACCTTTTGCCCGGATTCACTAAGGAGAGAAAGAGTCCAGGATTTCTTGGAGACAGGATTCAAAGACGTCCCAGTCATTGAGGCAATTAGACGATTTCGGGCGGATTTAGCCTTGCTGGGACCCGCCGCACCTCCAGCGGACCAGCATGTCTATCTCTTTTCCAAGAGACTGAGGGAGTCCACCCGTGCTTACCTTGCGGGATTTCGTTGTGACTCACTGGCGGAGTACCAGGACCGAGCTTCGGCCTATGAGAGAGACCGCCCTGGGTCTAGGAGGGCAGCACAGTCCGGAGGACCGGACAAGAGACAGAGGACAATCCCAGCTAGTTTAGGGGCCGGAGTAGCGGGTCAGGGACATAGCCAGACTCCAGGACGTTCCGGTCCTCAGACGTCGAGGCAGATATCAGACGGGGGACGTCAGTGCTACAGTTGTGGAGAGTTTGGACACATGAGGAATGCATGTAGGAAGCCGCCCGTGGCTTGTTTCACTTGTGATCAGGTGGGTCACCGAGCCGTTTTTTACCGTCGGGGCAAGTCACAGTTGCAGCAGGGTTCCTCGCCTGTTGGTGTAGCAGGGGGCAGTCAAAGGCCGCCATAGTATCAGTCACAAGGCCCGTACTCAGGGATCAGCTCAGGGACAGGGCCGAGGTAGAGGCCGTGGTGGAGTTACCCAGGAGACCAGAGGCACACATGCGAGGGTATTTGAGTTTAGGAGTGTTGTTGATCCTCCGGCGCCGGTAGCCCCAGGTACCATTCAGATTCACGGGTTTTCGGTCCGAGTTTTATTTGATAGGGGTGCTACGCACTCTTTTATATCCGATGATTGTGTAGCTAGGTTGTCCTTAGCTACGGTAGAGGGGAGACCCTTTATTATAGGTTTACCCGATGGAGGTAGGGTTAGTGTTACCCGAGTGGTACGCGGTTGTCCCATTCGTTTGGGAAACCGAGATTTGTTGGTCGACTTCTTCGTTATGCACCAAGTTCATGAAGAAGTCATCCTTGGGATGGATTGGATGGACCGCCATCGAGTTGTTTTAGACATCAGCCAGAGGACCGTGAAGGTTACCACGGAGGCGGGGCACGAGGTGATTTCCCGAGGTTGGGACCGCGGGAAGGCCGGTACAGTCATTAGCGCGGTCCGAGCGGCTAGACTTATCGGGCAGGGATGCGAGGCCTTCTGGCGTTATGCCATGAAGGAGGAGTCGGGACCATCACTGGAGGAGACTCCTGTGGCATGCGAGTTCGGGGACGTTTTCGGGGAGCCACCTGGGCTACCACCTCATCATGGCCAAAAGATCCCATATCCCACGAGAACGACCCAATGTACGGAGCCCTTAGCAGATCACCCACTCTGGATCACTCTGCAGTTCTCCTAACCTGCAAAGTATCTACAACACGGTATGAAACCGTTAGCTAACCATACATATATAAGATAAGCATAAGCACATCCACACATCATAAAAACATAAACACCTCATCATGATATCACACATTTACCCAATTTATTATCGTAATATAATCCATCACTCAAATCGTATATAAATATATATATGAACATATGTGACACGAGGAATATAACCCTCGCCTCCGAGTGCAATAGCCAACTGGAGTGGTACCGGCACGCCTTCCTGTGTACCCTATGGGAATAGTGAAAGGGTCCCTCCCGTGTACCAGATCTGGCATGACTACGGAGAACCTCCCAAACTCCACGAAGGGATGAAAGGGTATGTTGTCACGGCCCTACAGTGGGCAATCACTAGACCATAGGTCGGTAATAATCAATATCGCATGCTATCAAGCATATAACAATCACCACTCATGCACACATCGGATATAAGGATGGTAGCTAAGTAAGTCCTATGGACTTACCTCAACCTCAGAAGTAATCTAAACCCGATCAGCTCCAACTCTGGAGAAAACACTTCCTAATAACAAGGCATAACAATATATCAACTCATATCCATCAAAGGGGTCACACCTAGACCCAAGGGATCCATAAGGATCATATCCTAACTCATAAACCTCAAAGCCATAACCGGCATAAACGATATCATACTCATCATCATTCTAACCTCATTCATGTACCTAGCATGCTACTAACCTGCTCATACTAGGAAATGAAAGGATCTACCCAACTCTAGGTAGACCCGGGACAAGACGCACCTGCGTGATGGAAAGACGCAGGGGCAGAACAGGCAACCCGCAGGCGCGGCAATGCTCGGCCGCTGGCGCGCTGACAGCAAGCGCAAGCACGGCGCAGGCGTTGTGACACGGCTCCCGCAGGGGGGCGGGTGCGGTGACAAGGTACCGGCAGGGGCGGCTTTGCTGGACCGCGGGGGCGGCGACAGTGCAGAAGGTGATCCCGCGGTTCCTCTTCGGCTCTTCATGTGATCAAATCAAGTCTTCTTCATTCCAAAGTCACACACATACATATACATACACATTCCAACATCAATCTATGATCTATTCATCTAATCCTAAGATAAGGAATATGGAATCAAAGAATGGAAGAAGAGAAGAAGAAGAAGACTTACCACACTTGTGGTCCTAGGCTGCAAGGAAGATCAAAACCACACCAAAACTGGCCTCTAAACTCAGCACAAAACATAACATCAACCTCAACAATCCACACAACCAACTCTCTTGCAAACTTCAAGAGAAACTCACACACAAGATCAATGAGATGAAAGAGGAAGCAAGAAGAACGTAAGGCTGGGAAAAGGAGTGGAAACCCTTGCTCACGAGCCAAAGAAGAGGCTTAATAAGGAAGGAAAGGAGAAGGTAAAGAACGCTCAAAGGTCAACAAAGAAAGGAAGAAGAGGAGAAGGCGCGGCAATGCTCGGCCGCAGGCGCGCTGACAGCAAGCGCAGGCACGGCGCAGGCATTGTGACACAGCTCCCGCAGGGGGGCGGATGCGGTGACAAGGTACCCGCAGGGGCGGCTTTGCTGGACCGCGGGGGCGGCAACAGTGCAGAAGGTGATCCCGCGGTTCCTCTTCGGCTCTTCACGTGATCAAATCAAGTCTTCTTCATTCCAAAGTCACACACATACAAATACATAC
>NCTC01003456.1:0-16960 GCA_002319775.1 Fagopyrum tataricum | reverse complement strand
CCATTAGAGCTACCGTGTTTGAGGATTACATACGACGAGAGCAATGGAGATAACAAACTTAAGTTCTTCGAGAAGACGCGTGGACAACTAAATATGCGAATCGAGGAGGAGATGGGTGCATTCTAACAAGGTTAAAGGCGGTGTTCCATCACGAGAAGTGAAGCTTTCCTTAGACGCTCCTAAGCTTTGGAGTCAAGACGAGAACGTGATCAAACCAAGTGTGAAAGATGTAAGATACCGTAAGTTAAGCTTACGAGGTACCATTAAGTGAAGAGTCAACATTACGAGAGTTATGAGAAGAATGGCAAGGTGGGGATTTACGTGGAGTTGACCGGTTTCCGTTATGACGATAAGGCGAAGAAATGCCAAAAAGGAGGAAGTATGTATAAATGATGATCCTAAGAAGATGAGAGCAACACGTGGATGCTACTTAACGTTAGAGATTTTGAGAAGACTCACTTACAATATATCATGAAGCGCGGTTAAGCCTATGAAGGCGAGTCATGTGACTCAACAACGCCGAGAAGGGTATATTTATCTCGCTGAAGGAAGAAGGAAGCGTGAAATGAAGAATGAGCCAATGGAGTTTAGGTAGAGTACCCCGAGAGGGTAGCCTTCATGAGAATGGTAACATGGAAGCATAGAAGAATGGTAAGTCATTGACATAGGAGAAGGCCAGTTATTAGCTAATTGGTGACAACCCAAAACGCGCATGTGCGGGTGGTCTATGGATGAGTGTGAGGGAGAGTAACCAGGTTGTGGGATCATAAAGGAACGGGAACAAGAACTTGGATTATATCTTAAACTCTTGATTTGAAGTTGTTATGGAGGACACCAGTTTGCGAAAAGAGAGACGGTTATCTCCATTTGTACATCGATTACAATGAGCCAAACAAGATGACAATGAAGAACAAGTACCCCCTTACCACGTACAGATGATCTACTCGACCGGTTGCAAGGGTCGGTGGTCTCTTCTAAAATCGAGTTAAGGTTTGATTGTCACCAATTGAGAAGTCGAGACTGGTAGATTGCAAACACGGCATTCCGGAAAAATCATTGTCACTACGAGTTGTAGTGATTCCATATGGGCTTACTAATGCCCCGAATAAGACATTTTGGTCTACTCTCGAAGAAGAGTGAAGTTGTATGACTAGTTGTCTCGGGATGACAACCCCCGAAGGATGTGAAAGAAGTTGCAAGTTTCTTGGATTGGCTGATCATTACCGGATTGTGGAGAGATTCTCCAAGTAACACCATCTATGGCTAACCTACTCCGGATGACGATGAAGTATTGAGTGGGACGAAAATGGACAATGGAGTTGTTGAGAGTTAAAAGGGGATTCATTGGTGCAACTGTATTGGAAATTGCCTCAAGGTACGATCGGTTTGAAGTGTACAAGCGATTCTTCAAGACATGGTTTTGACTGAGTATCGAGAGACGATGTAAAAGTTATAGCATACATGTCTTGTTAGTAGAAGCAGTGTGAAGCAAAGTACTTCCTTCATTACTTAGAACTTGCAACAAGAATTGAGGAAAAGTAACATCAAAGTTTAGTTTGACAAGAACCAAAGCCAACGGTGTAAATTGGAAGTTCGATCTTCTTTGTTAGAGACAAGCAAAGAAGAAACATAATGGAAATGTTGTAGTGAGGAAGACCCGAGAAGGAAGTTGAGTTTCCGATACATCGGACCTTTTTGAGATCTTAGCGCAAGTTGGGAAAGTGTTTTACCGTCTGGCATGGCCGCCGAGAGTAAAGGGTGTTACCCGGCGTTTCAAGTGTATCAATCGAGAGAGGAGGACGTGCCGAAGACGGCATTCAGGACGAGATACGGCCATTATGAGTTTGTCGTGATGCTATTCGGGCTCACGAGTTCACCGCCGTCTTCATGGAGTTGATGAACGACATCTTCACCGACTCCTTAGACCAGTTTGTGGTAGTGTTTATAGACGACATCTTACTCTACTCCCGGAGTAGGGAGGAGCATGAGGGACACCTGAGGACGGTTCTTCGAGTTCTCCAGGATAGAGAGCTTTACGCTAAGCTCTCTAAGTGCAAGTTTTGGATGTCCGAGGTGGCATTTTTGGGTCATATAGTTTCCGCCGAGGGTGTCATGGTTGACCCAAAGAAGATAGAGTTTGTTTCATCATGGCCGCCTCCTAGGACGGTCAAGGAGGTGCGCAGTTTCTTGGGCTTAGCGGGAAACTACCGCCCTTTTGTTGAGGGTTTTTCAATGATTGCACGGCCGCTTACTTCCTTGCTGAGGAAGTCTACCGGGTTCGTTTGGTCTGAGCCTTGTTAGCACAGTTTCGAGGAGCTGAAGAGGAGGTTGACCTCCGCTCCTGTTTTAGCCAAGCCTGAGGGCGTGGAGGATTTTGTATTGGATAGTGACGCCTCCAAGCTAGGATTGGGATGCGTTTTGATGCCGAGGAGTGGGGTTATTGCATACGCTTTTCGGAAGCTAAAGCCGTACGAGGAGAATTACCCTACCCATGATCTTGAGCTAGCGGTAGTGATTCATGCCCTGCAGATCTGGCGACATTACTTGTACGGGGCTAAGTGCCAGATCTTCACAGACCATAAGAGGTTGAAGTATATATTCACTCAGCGGGAGTTGAATAACCGCCAGAGGAGATGGTTGGAGCTGATTAAGGACTTTGACTTAGAGATTTTGTACCATCCGGGGAATGCAAACGTAGTCGCCGATGCTTCGAGTAGGAGGACACCTCGAGAGGAGGCTATAGCTCGGCTTACGGTTCAGCCACAGTTGCAGAGGGATTTGATAGAGTTGGAGTTGGATATCCGGTTCCCGGATACGGACTTTCGTTTGTCCGAGTTAGAGGTATTACCTGACCTATCCGGAGAGATCCAGCAGAAGCAAGAGGGATGTCCCATTTTTGATGAGGATCCGGGACAGGATGTCCCGAGGAGAGGCAACGCAGTTATCGCAGGAGCAGACGGGCGATTGAGACGCCAGGGACGTGTTTGTGTACCGCCAGACCAGGAGTTGAGAGAGCGGATTTTGCATGAGGCACATTCCTCACCTTACTCGGTGCACCCAAGCACGAGTAAGATGCACTAGGATCTTAGGAGATTTTATTGGTGGGGCGGGCTCAAGCCCGATGTAACTAGATATGTGGCCCGATGCGCGACCTGCAAGCAGGTCAAGACCGAGCACTAGAGATGGAGGAGAGCTTCACCCACCGCCCGTGCCACAGTGGAAGTGGGAGGACATATCCACAACTGTCAAATTGTGAGATTACATGGAATACCGAGGACCCTCATCCCGGACAGGGACGGGCGTTTTACCTCGAGGTGCTGGCACGCGTCAATCGGGATGGCACCGTATGAGGCATTGTATGGAAGGAGATGCTGTACTCCCTTATGTTGGGACGAGCGGGGGAGTTTTAACGTTGTAGCTCCAGATCAGGTACAAGACGACGTGGCTAGAGTTGCTTTGATCCGAGAGAGGATGTTGACTGTGCAGAGCCGTTAGAGGTCGTATGCGGATAGGAGGCGTAGACCTCTCGAGTTCAGGGTAGGAGCTCAGGTGTGGTTGAGGGTATCACCGACGCGGGGCGTCAGGCAATTCGACATTAAGGGGAAGTTAAGCCTCCGATATGTCGGTCCATTCAAGATCTTGGAGAGAGTCGGTGAGGTGGCGTACCAGTTAGCAATGCCACCACGGTTGGAGAGTATACACCCGGTATTTCATGTCTCTCAGCTGAGAGAGTACATACACGACTCGAGGCACATCATCAGTCACGAGGACCTAGTGGTCGAGCCGGACCATACCTTTGCAGAGCACCTGATAGCGGTCTTAGAGCGGAGTACGAGGCGCCTTCGATCGAAGAAGATACCGATGCTGAGGATACAGTGGTCGAGGTGAGGAGCCGATGAGGCTACATGGGAGACGGAGGATAGTATCCGGAGGAACTATCCCGAGTTTTATGCAGACTTTGCGACATCGATAGGACCGTCGGGTTAGTCCCGAGATCTTCCTTGTTTGCTTTATATGTAATGTGACTTTGTTTAAGTTATGAGTACCTTGCGAGGTCTTGATGTGATGCTATACGTAGACTTGGATTAGAGCCAGTAGTTGACGTTTTATGAGTTCCACGTAGTTACGAGAGGTGTTGGTCGGAGAGTGTTAGGTTTAGCAAGTTTTGGGACGAAACTTGTTTTTAGGGGGGTTAGTTGTAATGCCCGGAATTTTATTAATTTTATTCCAGACTTAGAGCGCCTTGTAGATCTTCCCGTAGGCCCGAGATGCCGAGTGCCGGGATTTATTCCTAAGAAAATCCCGAGCCGACTCGTCGTTTTTCCCTTTTTTTCCGCGTTCCGACCCTTCGTTCCGGGTTAAAATAACAAGGGGTCATTTCCGACCCCTCGGTCCGTGGGAAGGACAAGAGGTCAGCTGACCCCTTGATCCCCACACCCCTTTTCAGCCTTGTGTCCTCTCTCTCTCTCCTATCCCTCTTTCACGTCATTCACTTTTCCTCACTTCTCTTCTCTTCTCTTCTCTTCTCTTCTTCCATTTTGATTGAAGCTTGGAATGTGGACTGCAGTGGAGAGGTTCCAGATTTGGTTTGGTAAGCTCCTTCCTCTCCCTCCCCTCTCTTCTTTAGCTGATCATCCTTTTCTTCTTCCCTCCTTCATCCATGGCCATGGATGAAGATCTTGAGAAGTTTTTGCTCAAATCCTTTCATGCATGTGTTCTTAGCTCGATTAGGTCGTGGAGAGGAGTCTAAGACCATTGGTTGGCGTTTTGAGAAGACCCAGGAAGGAAAGGAGGACATTAGAGCCAAGGATCCACGATCGAGACGAAGAAGACGAGCTTCTGCAGCGTAACCGCGGGGGCGGATCTTTACGACCGCGGGAGCGGCCGGCCACAGGTGCGGCCAGCACGGCCACAGGGGTGGCCCGGCACAGCCGCAGGGGCGGCTCGGGGCTTCAGGACGCCGGACGCTGCAGGTGCGGCTGACCACAACCGCAGGGGCGACCCAGACCGCCGCAGGGGCGGCATCTGCCACCGCAGGGGCGGTTCCCGCTCCGCTAGAGGGCCGCAAGGGCGGCGCCAGCCTTCCGCAGGGGCGGCGTCTGCTCCGTCGGGGCGCCAGCTTGACTCCGCGGCTGCGTTTCTTCGACAGTAGGTTCCTCTCCTGCCTTCCCCTTCGTTCATTCCTTAGCTTTGTAGTTGTATCATGTTAGTAGCATGCCTAGGATGGATCTAGAGTAGTGTGAGATGACACTTAGTGGTTGTGAACCTAGGAGCCCCTAAGGCTCGATGTAATTGATGGATATGAGCATGTGAGCATGATGGACCTTCTAGGCTAGCTTGTGCCTCTTTGGTTGAGGATTAATATCTTATGAGATTATGAACTGTTGTGGGTTGTTTCATGTGTGGAGAGTGTGATGAGTACTTGGGACCTAAGATGCATTCCTAGCTTTAGGGTTAGGTGATCTTGCATAGATCACTAGAGTGAAGTCTAAGACTTCTTGAGAGTGAGTATGTATTGATGTGCATATCTCTTGTGAGCAGGTTGTGGGGTTCCTCCTTAAGGAAGCAAGAGTGTGGTGACTTGGGTTTGGTGATGAGGTAAGTCTCCGGACTTACTTAGCTCGTATTTTACGTATTAGCATTGATGTGTGTTTGGTGGTGTGTGTTTATGTTCTTGTTATAACAACTAAACCGGTAATTAGGACCACCGACCTTATATTATTTGGACCAAGTGTATGATAACGGGCGGTGACATTCTGCCTAGCTCTGCTTGAAGTTGAGGAGGAACTCGGTGACTACACCGGCGGGTTAGATGGTCGGATGCATCTGCACCATTCTTTGCTGGTACAAGGGGACCGAGGCGAGACCACGGTGGTTCTCGTGTCACAAACCGAAGTTGAATTAGAATGGGATATGACTTAATAATAAAAAGATAATAAACCGGACTTGTGTGCTTTATGTTATGTGATATGTATGTGTTTGTGCCTTCGCCTCTTTTCTAATGCTACGACTATGAGCTAACGGTTTTAAACCGGAGTTGTAGATGCCTTGCAGGTTAGTGACGCCGCCGAGTGAGGTGAAGGAGTGGACAGCCGGGGTCTTCGTACATTATAGGACGGGGACGTTTTTGGGTTGTGTTTAGTTGTGGGTTTATGTTGTACGGTTGTGGTTTCTTCTTGGAGTTAATTGTTTGAGGACTCGGCTGAGTTTCCACTTTGTATTCGTTACATTTCGGGTTTCGCATACATTAAAAACGTTTTGAGTTTTCGCCTTTATTTGTTCCTTGTTGGAAAGGTCCGGTGAAATTGTTGTCAAGCTAAGGGTCGGGACCCATTGTGAGGTCTCGCCCGTAGCATCCCGAGTCCCGCGGATTTGGGGTGTTACATTATCGAGGTAGATCAAAACTAAACAATACAAGGTTTTGATGGTTCGTTAGATGGAGCACAAAAGATATTCTAAGGAATGCAAAGGTTAGCCTAACTACATACCTCGCTAGGCCAAATGCTTTTGGTCAATGCTGACACGGGTATGTAGTAAGTAGACCAAGTACGTACCTTACTATAAATCAAACAAAAAGTTTCTGTTTTTCTTTTCTTTACTTGTTTTCCTCTAAAAAAATATATGGAGTTAGCCTAACTACATTACCTCACTTTGCTGAGCTTCTTCAGTCAATTGCTGACACGGGTTTTGTAGTAAGTGGACTTCTACTTCTGTTTAGAAAGGACATCAAGGAAAATAAATGGATAGACCTTACTAAGGATTGGATGGAAGATCTGCTTTTCTTTTCTTTACTTGTTTTCCTCTTAGAACAGATATGGAGTTAGCCTAACTACATAATCTCGCTTTGCTGAGTTTCTTCAGACAATTGCTGACACGGGTTTTGTACTAAGTGGACTTCCAGTTCTGTTTTGAAAAGACAACAAGAAAAATAAATGGATAGACCTCACTAAGGCTTTGATGGAATATTTGTTCTCTTGGTTTCGTGTGTAAATTGACCTAATGTTAGCCCAACTATACTTCTCGCTTTAACTAGAAGGTCTTTTAGTGAATTGCTGACACGGAAGTATAGTAAGACAAGAGTGTTAAATGGACCACTCAAACCAAGTGGGAATTTAAAACAGAATTACGTAGATTTATATTCCATAACCCTTAGAATTCTAGGTTGAAGAAGAGTTATATCAACTACACTCCTCGCTATGGTTATGCCAATTGCTGACACGGGATGGTAGTAGGAAACTTGGATTTAACTAGGAAATTTTTAGGGAGTTAATGGATAGATGAACTAAAGGATTTGATGGAGTGATTGGTATTTTTATTCATTCCCTGGACTTTGAATACTATCAATAAGTGTCGAGTTAGCCTAACTACAGTTCTTGTGTTTGGGATAACCTAATGCTCACGGAGTTGTAGTAAGTAGACTTAACACTTTATGAGTGTAGTAAAGAAAGGAATGGATAGTTCTCACTAAGGTTTTGATGGACAAACAACTATGACCTAACCCCTGCGCAAATGAGGACCTAGCTTTGGAGTTAGGGTCTGATGTTGAGTGTATACTCGAAGTCTAAGACTTCTACTTCAATTGCTGACACGGGCCCTCATGTAGTGGGGGTAGGGTCATTGTAATCTGAGTACAGGATGTCATGAGCTCAGTTTGTATGAAGATGTCTCAATCACTATGAGAACTTATGATAGCACAGAGAAGAAAACCACAGTCCAAGAAAACAGACCATCACACGTCAGCATCACTCCGCAATCAAGACTAAATGAACACAATAATGATAGAGGCTTGTGTTTTCCATAACACAGCAAGATACCACTTCCAAGTCATAGACATGTCAGTAGATTTCAAATTAGATATACTTCAGCGTCACGACAGGTCCACGTCTGCGTCACCAGCGTCATGCAAGTCTACGTGTGTGCCACATCAGCTTCAGTTACATCAAGCCAGCACTATGTTGGCACATCAACACTGCGTCAGTACCAAGCCAATGCCTCCTCTAATAGACTACATTTTCTGTGAGACCCCTATTCTTTCGGACCGAGATTGGACCTTAGCCGAGATTGAATTTGGCCGAGATTGGTCTTTCTGCACCCGCGGGCCTGACTGCCGCCCCTGCGGGTTTCCGCCCCTGCGGCACAGGGAACCGCCCCTGCGGTTTCTTGCGGCTGCAGCCGGTTTTCTGTGAGAACCCTATCCATTTCATTCCATGTTCCATCTTCCCTCACGTCCTTCTTGCTTCTCCTTTATCTTCTTTGATCGTGTTCTTGATTCTCCTTGGTTTTGGAAGAGATTTGTTGTGGCTTTGATGATGATGATGCTTTTGATGAGTGCTGCTGTTCTTGGAAGCCGAAAGATTGTTGGTGATCAACTCCTTAGCTAACCATAGGGTGATGTTAACTTGTGTATGTATATGTATGAATGTAAATCTGGAAGAGAGGAGACGTGAATTAATCACGTGAAGAGTGAAAGACAACTCGCGGGGTTTCGTTCTGCACTGTCACCGCCCCCGCGCCTGGAAACCACCGCCCCTGCGGAAGTCGTGCCGCAGCGCCCGTGCCAGCGTCAGCGCCTTGCCTGCGTCGCCTGCATTCCTTGTCACCGCGCCTGCGGCTGCTCCCTGTCGCGCCTGCGGCTGCTCCCTGTCGCGCCTGCGGGTTATCCATTCCGCCCCTGGGTCCCTTGATCACGCAGGTGCGTCTTGTCCCGGCACTACCCATAGTTGGGTAGCTCCTTTCCTTTCCTAGTATGAGGGAACTAGTGCTAGGTATCGGTTTATGATGAGTATGATATAGATATGCCGGTTACGGCCTTGAGGTTTACGAGTTGGATATGATCCTTATGGATCCCTTGGGTCTAGGTGTGACCCCTTTGTGTGATAGGAGTTTGATATATATATGTATGTCTTGTCCTCCAGTTTGGACTGGACCTGAGTAATATAACACCCCAAATCTGCGGGACTCGGGATGCTACGGGCGAGACCTCACAATGGGTCCCGACCCTTAGCTTGACAACAATTTCACCGGACCTTCCAACAAGGCACAAATAAAGGCGAAAACTTAAAACATTTTTAGTGTATGCGAAAGCCCAAAAGTAAAGACTACAAAGTGGAAACTCAGTCGAGTCCTCAAAACAATACAACCCAAAACGAAAGTCTAAACGTACGACAACACCATGATGAACGATATGAAACATGACACAAAACCATCCCCGTCCTATAATGTACAAAGACCTCGGCTGTCCACTTGTCCACCTCACTCAGCGGCATCCCTAACCTGCAAGTCATCTACACAAACGGTTTTAAACCGTTAGCTCATATTCTAGGCATTAGAAAAGCGGTGAAGGCACAAACACATACATAACACAAAACATAAATCACACAATCCGGTTTATTATCTTTTTATTATTAAGTCATATCCCGTACTAATTCAACTTCGGTTTGTGACACGAGACAACCGTGGTCTCGCCTCGGTCCCTTACCAGCAAGGAATGGTACGGATGCACCCGACCGTATACCCGCCGGACTCGTCGCCGAGAACCTCCTAGACCTCCCCCGGGCTAGGAAGCTGATGTCACCGCCCGTTATCATACACTTGGGCCAACATATATTTATATAAGGTCGGTGGTCCTAATTACCGGTTTCAATGTTATACAAGAACATAAACACACACCACTAAACACACATCAATGCTAATACATAAAATACGAGCTAAGTAAGTCCGGAGACTTACCTCGTCACTAAACCCAAGTCACCACACTCTAGCTTCCTCAAGGCGGAAGCCCACAACCTGCTCACAAGAGATATGCATATCAATACATACTCACACTCACGAAGTCTTAGACTTCACTCTAGTGATCTACGCAAGATCACCTAACCCTCCAACTAGGAAACGCATCCTAGGTCTCAAGTACTCATCACACTCTCAACACATGCAACAACCCACAACAGTTTATATCATCACAAGATATAAATCCTCAACCAAAGAGGCACAAGCTAGCATAGAGGATCCAACATGCTCACATGCTCATATTGTCACATATGTCGAGCCTTAAGGGCTCCTAAGTCCATAAACACTACATGTCATCCCACACTAATCTAGATTCATCCTAGGCATGCTACTACAAGAATCAACAACAATCTAAGGAATGGACGAGGGTTGAAGGAGAGGAGGGACCTTCTGTTGCCGAAACCGCAGCCGTGGAGTCAAGCTGGCGCCCCCTGCGGACACAGGAGCCGCCCCCTCGGAACTAGGAGCCTCACCCGTGGAGGACTGCGTCCCTGCCAGGAACCGCCCCCACGGTTTTGCCGAGCCGCGCCCGCGCCGGAGCCTAGCCGCACCCGCGGCCGTCCTCCGCCGCACCCGCGGCCTTGTGCTGCCGCACCCGCGACCGTCCGCCGCCGCACCCGCGGTCGTCCGTTGCCTCTCCCGCGCCCGTCCGCTCCCGCGGCTGTGCTGAGCCGCCCCCGCGGGTTCTGCGCAGAACGTCGTCTAATTCATCTTCGACTTTGGATCCTTTGCTCCAAAGTCCTTCTTCTCTTGCTGGATCTTCTCCAAACACCCACCACAAGTCTTAGGCACCTCTCCTTGACCTAAACAAGCTAAGAACCTAGACATGCACAAGGGTTGAGCAAAAACCTCTCCAAGCTTCATCCATGGCCATGGATGAAAGAGGAAGGAAGAAGAAGGGAAAGAGCAGCAAGGAAGTGAGGGAAGGAAGCGGAAGAGCTTACCAATAGCTTGAGATCACCTTTTGCAGCCCACAACAGATCCTCAGCACCAAGGGAGAAGAGAAGAGAGCAAAGAGAGGAAGAGGAGTTGAAAGTGGAAGAATGAAGTGAAAACTAACATGAGAAAGGAGGCAAGGAGGAGAGAGAGAGAGGGGACAAGGCTGCCAAAAGGGAGAGGGGACAACAGCTGTCTTGTCATCTTGCTCGGAACGAGGGGTCGGAAATGACCCCTTGTCACTTTTAACCCGAAACGAAGGGTCGGAACGCGGAAAAAGAGGAAAAACGACGAGTCGGCTCGGGATTTTCTTAGGAATAAATCCCGGCTCTCGGCATCTCGGGATTACGGGATAACTACAAGGTGCTCTAAGTCCGGAATAAAATTAATAAAATTCCGGACGTTACAACTAACCCCCCTAAAAACAAGTTTCGTCCCGAAACTTGCTAAACCCAACACTCTCCAACCAACCCGTCTCGTAACCCCGCAGAACTCATAAAACGTACACTATCGGATCTAATCCCAGTCTACAGATCGCATCACCTCAAGACCTCGCAAGGTACAAATATCTCAAACCAAATCACATAATCACACAGAACAAACAAGGAAGATCTCGGGGCTAACCCGACGGTCCTATCGATGTCGCTAAATCTGCGTAAAACTCAAGATAGTTCCTCCGGATACTATCCTCCGTCTCCCATGTAGCCTCATCGGCTCCTCGCCTCGACCACTGAATCCTTAGCATCGGTATCTCCTTCGATCGAAGGCGTCTCGTACTCCGCTCTAAGACCGCTATCGGGTGCTCTGCAAAAGTATGGCTCGACCACTAGGTCCTCGTGGCTGATGATGTGCCTCGGTTCGTGTATGTACTCTCTCAGCTGAGAGACATGAAACACCGGATGTATACCCTCCAACCGCGGTGGCAGTGCTAACCGGTTTGCCACCTCACCGGCTCTCTCCAAGATCTCAAATGGACCGACATATCGGGGCTTAACTTCCCCTTAATGCCGAATCACCTGATGCCCCTCGTCGGTGATACCCTGAACCACACCTGAGCTCCTACCCTGAACTCGAGAGTTCTACACCTTCTATCCACATACGACCTCTGACGGCTCTGCGTGGTCAACATCTTCTCTCAGATCAAAGCAACTCTAGCCACGTCGTCCCGTACCTGATCTGGAGCTACAACGCTCAAACTCCCCCGCTCGTCCCAACATAAGGGAGTACGACATCTCCGTCCATACAATGCCTCATACGGTGCCATCCCAATTGACGCGTGCCAGCACCTCGAGGTAAAACGCCCGTCCCTGTCCGAGATGATGGTCCTCAGTATTCTATGTAATCTCACAATCTAACAGTTGTGGATATGTCCTCCCTCTTCCACTGTGGCGTGGGCGGTGGGTGAAGTTCTCCTCCGTCTCTGGTGCTCGATCTTGACCTACTGGCAGGTCGCGCATTGGGCCACATATCTAGCTACATCGGGCTTGAGCCCGCCCCACCAATAAAATCTCCTAATATCCTGGTACATCTTACTCGTGCCTGGGTGCACCGAATAAGGTGCGGAATGTGCCCCATGAAAAATCCGCTCTCTCAACTCCTGGTCTGACGGTACACAAGTACGTCCCTGGCGTCTCAATCGCCCGTATGCTCCCATGACCAACTGCGGCGCCTCTCCTCGGGACATCCTGTCCCGGATCCTCATCAAAATGGGACATCTCTCTTGCTTTCGCAAGATCTCTCCGGACAGGTCAGGTAGTACCTCCAACTCGGACAAACAACTGTCCGTACCCGGGAACCGGATATCCAACTCCAAACCCACCAAATCCTTTTGCAGCTGAGGCTGAACCGTAAGCCGAGCTATAGCTTCCTCTCGAGGTGTCGTCCTACTCAAAGCATTGGCGACTACGTTCGCCTTCTCCGGATGGTACAAAATCTCTAAGTCAAAGTCCTTATCAGCTCCAACCATCTCCTCTGGCGGTTATTCAACTCTCGCTGAGTGAATATATACTTCAGACTCTTATGGTATGTGAAGATCTGGCATGTAGCCCCGTACAAGTAGTGTCGCCAGATCTTCAAGGCATGAATCACTGCCGCTAGCTCAAGATCATGGGTAGGCTAATTCTCCTCGTACGACTTCAGCTGTTGAGAAGCATACGCAATAACCCTACCCCTATGCATCAAAACGCACCCCAATCCTAGCTTGGAGGCGTCACTATACACCACGAAATCCTCTATGCCCTCAGGGTGGGCTAAAATAGGAGCGGAAGTCAACCTCCTCTCCAGCTCCTCGAAATTGCGCTGACAAGGCTCGGACCATACGAACCTGGTGGACTCCCTCAGCAAGGAAGTAAGTGGTCGTGCAATCACTGAGAAACCCTCCACAAAATGGCTGTAGTATCCCGCTAAGCCCAAGAAACTGTGCACCTCCTTGACCGTCCTAGGAGGCGGCCATGATGAAACGGACTCTATCTTCGCCGGGTCAACCATGACACCCTAGGCGGAAACTATATGATCCAAAAATGCCACATCGGACATCCAAAACTCGCACTTAGAGAGCTTAGCGTAAAGCTCTCTATCCTGGAGGACTCGAAGCACCGTCCTCAGGTGTCCCTCACGCTCCTCCCTACTCCGGGAGTAGACTAAGATTTCGTCTATAACCACTACCACGAACTGGTCCAAGAAGTCGATGAAGATGCCGTTCATCAACTCCATGAAGACGGCGATTGCATTCGCGAGCCCAAGTGGCATCATGACAACTCATAACGGCCTTATCTCGTCCTAAATACCGTCTTCGGTAGGTCCTCCTTTATCGATTGATACACTTGAAACGCCAGATGAACACCCTATACTCTCGGCGGCCATGCCAGCTGGTAAAACACTTTCCCCAATTTGCGCTAAGATCTCAAAAGGGTCCGATGTATCGGAAACTCAACTTCATTCTCTGGTCTTTCTTACTACGACATTTCCATTAAGTTTCTCCTTTGCCTGTCTCTAACAAAGAAGACCGAATTTTCAATTTACACCGTTGGCTTTGGTTCTTGTCAAACCAAACTTTGGTGTTACGTTTCCTCAATTCTTGTGGCAAGTTCTAAGTAACGATGGAAATGCCTTGCTTTACACTGCTCCTACTAACGAGACATGTATGCTATAACTTTTGCATCGTCTCTCCATACTCAATCAAGACCATTCTTGAAGAATCACTTGTACACTTCAAACCGACCACACTTCGAGGCAATTTCCGAAACAGTTGCACTAATGAATCTCCTCTTAACTCGCACACATCCATTGTCCATTTTCGTCCCACTCGATACTTCATCGTCATCCGGAGTAGATTAGCCATAGGTAGTGTTACTTAGAGAATCTCTCCACAAATCCGGTAATGATCAGTCCATCAAAGAACACTTGTAACTTCTTTTACATCCTTCGGGGGTTCTCATCCCGAGACAACTGGTCATACAACTTCTCCCTTCTTCGAGAGTAGACCAGAATGTCCTATTCGGGCATTAGTAAGCCCATATGAAATCACTACAACTCGTAGTGACCATGGTTTGTCCGGAATACAAAAGTTGCACTATCCTAGTCTCGACTTCTCAATTGGTGACAATCAAACCTTAACTCGATCTTAGAAGAGACCACCGACCCTTGCAACCGGTCGAGTAGATCCTCTATACGTGGTAAGGGGGTACTTGTTCTTCATTCTAATCTTGTTCGGTTCATTGTAGTCGATGTACAAATGGAGATAACCGCTTCTCTTTTCGCAAACTGGTGTTCTCCATAATCACTTCAAATATATTTTTACTCTCTTGTTACCATTCTTTATGATCCCACAACCTGGTTACTCTCCCCTACACTCATCCATAGACCACCCGCACATGCGCGTTCTCGGTTGTCACCAATTAGCTGATAACTGACCTTCTCCTATGTCAATGACTTACCATTCTTCTATGCTTCCATGTTACCATTCTCATGAAGGCTACCCTCTCGGGGTACTCTATCTTAAACTCCGTTGGTTCATTCTTCATTCCACGCTTCCTTTTCCTTTGCGAGATAATTATACCCTTTTCGGCGTTGTTGAGTCACATGACTCACCTTCATAGGCTTAACCGCGCTTCCTGATATCTTGTACGTGCGTCTTCTCAAAATTTCTAACGTTAGTTAGCATCCACGCGTTACTCCCATCTTCTTAGGATCATCATTTATACCCACTTCCTCCTTTTTTGCGTTTCTTCCCCTTATCGTCATAGCGGAAACCGGTCAACTCCGCGCGAATCCCCACCTTGCATTCTTCCCATAACTCTCGTAATGTTTACTCTTCACTTAATGGTACCTCGTAAGCTTAACTTACGGTATCTTACATCTTTCACACTTGGTTCGATCACGTTTCTCATCTTGACTCCAAAGCTTAGGAGCGTCTAAGGAAAGCTTCACTTCTCGGGATGGAACACCGGCTTTAACCTTGTTAGAATGCACCCATCTTTTCCTCGATTCGCATCTTTAGTTGTCCACGCGTCTTCTCGAAGAACTTAATTTTGTTTTCTCCATTGCTCTTGTCGTACGTAGTCCTCAAACACGGTAGCTCCAATGGACGCTCCTCGTCCTGGCAGATGGAGAAATCTGTTCCCTGGACCTCACAACGGTCCTATCCCAGCCTCGGGAACGATGCTCTCGGCGATATCCTCTACGGAAACCTCAACTGCTAGTGGATCCACAACTGGCGGGTCCGCAATGGGGATACGTCCCTGACCTCTCGCGCCCGGAGGTCTTCCTACTCGTTCCTGCCCTCTCGGAACGGTAGGGGAAAGGGGGGTCTACCCCTGGCGGGTCCTACGTAATCGGTAGCTCTCGTACGTGCCATCTAATAGCGTATGGAGTTTACTTATATATAAATACATAGGTGCTATTTACGATCTCGGTATGATAAAACTAAAGAAAACGTAAGGTAAGCATAATCACACAATACATCCAAGGCATACAAGCCCAAACGCCCTAAGGCCACATAGATAGCTAAGTACATACAAATCCACAAACATCCTAAGGTCATATATACATATATAACTATGTAATAATCTATACATACTTCTATTCCAGAGATCTATGTCGCCGAGGTTTGCTGAAGGAGTGGTGGTCCCGTACATTCTAACCCAAACCCGACTCATGCACATGATTTTGAAAACGAAAAGTCAGAACCCGTGTGGGTTCTTTTTTATACCTCATCCGGCCTTTAAAAGATTGCGAGTGCCATTGTTGTCAACCTAGGGCTCTGATACCACTTTTGTAACACCCCAAAATCGCGGGACTCGGGATGCTACGGGCGAGACCTCACAATGGGTCCCGAACCTTAGCTTGACAACAATTACACCAGACCTTCCAACAAGGCACAAATAAAGACGAAAACATAAAAACATTTTTAGTGTATGCGAAAGCCCAAAAGTAAAGACTACAAAGTGGAAACTCAGCCGAGTCCTCAAAACAATACAACCCAAAACGAAAGTCTAAACGTACGACAACACCATGAACAACGATATGAAACATGACACAAAACCATCCCCGTCCTATAATGTACGGAGACCCCAGCTGTCCACTCCTCCACCTCACTTGGAGGCATCCCTAACCTACAAGTCATCTACACAAACGGTTTTAAACCGTCAGCTCATATTTTAGGCATTAGAAAAGCAATGAAGGCACAAACACATACATAACACAAAAGATAAAACACACAATCCGGTTTATTATCTTTTTATTATTAAGTCATATCCCGTACTAATTCAACTTCGGTTTGTGACACGAGACCACCGTGGTCTCGCCTCGGTCCCTTACCGGCAAGGAATGGTACGGATGCACCCGACCGTATACCCGCCGGACTCGTCGCCGAGAACCTCCTAGACCTCCCCCGGGCTAGGCAGCTGATGTCACCGCCCATTATCATACACTTGGGCCAACATATATATATAAGGTCGGTGGTCCTAATTACCGGTTTCAATGGTATACAAGAACATAAACACAAACCACCAAACACGCATCAATGCTAATACATAAAATACGAGCTAAGTAAGTCCGGAGACTTACCTCGTCACTAAACCCAAGTCACCACACTCTCGCTTCCTCAAGGCGGAAGCCCACAACCTGCTCACAAGAGATATGCATATCAATACATACTCACACTCACGAAGTCTTAGACTTCACTCTAGTGATCTACGCAAGATCACCTAACCCTCCAACTAGGAATCGCATCCTAGGT
>NCTC01003453.1:0-20368 GCA_002319775.1 Fagopyrum tataricum | reverse complement strand
TGATGAGTACACAAGCAAGAGGCGACGAGTTGTTACCAAGGGAGATCAAGATCACGAGTTGGACGTGGAGAGAGTGACCAAAAGAAGATGTCAAGATGATAACCGAGAGTTGGAGAGGAGCAGCCGAGATCATGACCGAGATTCGGAGAGGAGCAGCCGAGATCATAACCGAGAGTTGGAGAGGAGCAGCCGAGATCATGCCCGAGATATGGGAGAGAGGATGGGTCATGGTCCACTTGATCCATATGAAGAGGAGGTCCGTCGGGCTGCATTTGAAGGAAGAAGATTTCGGGCTAATTTAAGTGGCTAAATTAGGCCCAACTTGTTTATTATTTTAAAGCTCATTCTTGGACATCTTTTAATAAAAGATGGGCTTGCTTTTAATTATTTGTTTCGGGCCTTTTAAGACTTGTTAGTTTAGCCCGCTAGTTATTTTATTTCTTTTTTATTATTTGATCTTATCTCTTAGATATTTGATCTTATCTTTTAAGCTAGAATGGGCTCGATCTTGGATCAAGCCCATAGCCCGTAGGAAACCCTAGAGGACGTCCAACATGCCTATATAAGGCCTTCTATGACGTCTCTTTTACTCACCATTGAATGAATTAAACCCTAATACTTTTGAAGTATTGTTTCTCTTCTATCCCATATTCTTCTCTTGGAATCAAGACAACTTACTGTTGAGCGGAATCCGTTTGCCCAGCAAGTTTGGCGCTGTTTTGAGTTGTGTCACTTGGATTGGCAAGTTGGTGCCCTCAATCATCTCCGGGTGACTTCTCGTGCTTTGGGGACAATCGATTTCCCCTCTGTGTGAGATTATAGCGGAAGGGCTTCTTCAAGTCATTCCAAGTTGTGTGTTAGGGCCTTAGTTTTCCTATCGTGCTCTTGGTTGCCTTAAGGGTTCAACCAGATCTATCCATCTATCGATCCTTCACCATCATTGGATCATTCCTCCATCTTTTTATTTTCATGTTTCCACCTTTTATCCATTTTCTTCATTGCGAGTCTTGGTGTTGAAAGATCGGGCCAACTGACGGCTAACCCCGTATCAAAACCTTAACTCGATTTTAGAAGAGACCAACGACCCTTGCAACCGGTCGAGTAGATCATCTATACGTGGTAAGGGGTACTGTTCTTCATTGTAATCTTGTTCGGTTCATTGTAGTCGATGTACAAATGGAGATAACCGTCTCTCTTTTCGCAACTGGTGTTCTCCATAACAACATCAAATCAAGAGTTTAAGATATTATCTAAGCTCTTGTTACCGTTCCTTTATGATTTCACAGCCTGGTTACTCTCCCCCACACTCATCCATAGACCTCCCCGCACATGCACGTTCTCGGTTGTCACCAATTAGTTGATACTGACCTTCTCCCATGTCAATGACTTACCATTTCTCTATGCTTCCATGTTACCATTCTCATGAAGGCTACCCTCTCGGGGTACTCTACCTTAAACTCCGATAGCTCATTTTTCATGCCACGCTTACTTTTCCTTCAGCGAGATAAATATACCCTTCTCGGCGTTTTTGAGTCACATGACTCGTCTTCATAGGCTTAACCACGCTTCATGATATCTTGTAAGTGCGTCTCTTCAAAATCTCTAACGTTAGTTAGCATCCACGTGTTGCTCTCATCTTCTTGGGATCATTATTTACACATACTTCCTTCTTTTTGGCGTTTCTTCGCCTTATCGTCATAACAGAAACCGGTCAACTCCGCGTAAATCCCCACCTTGCCATCCTTCTCATAACTCTCGTAATGGTGACTCTTCACTTAATGGTACCTCGTAAGCTTAACTTACGGTATCTTACATCTTCCACACTTTGTTCGATCACGTTCTCATCTTGACTCCAAATCTTAGGAGCGTCTAAGGAAAGTTTCACTTCTCGTGATGGAACACCGCCTTTAACTTTGTTAGAATGCACCCATCTCCTCCTCGATTTGCATCTTTAGTTGTCCACGCGTCTTCTCGAAGAACTTACGTTTGTCATCTCCATTGTTCTCGTCGTACGTAGTCCTCAAACACGGTATCTCTAATGGACGCTTCCCCGGTCCTGACAGATGGAGAACTCTGCGCCCAGACCTCCCAACGGTCCTATCCCCAGCCTCGGGAACGATGCTCTCGGTGATGTCCTCTATGGGAACCTTAACTACAGGTGGATCCATAACTGGCAGGTCCGCAATGGGGATACGTCCCCGATCTCTCGCGCCTGGAGGTCTTCCTACTCGTCCCCGTCTCGGAACGGTAGGAGAAAGAGGAGTTCTACCCCTGGTGGATCCTACGTAAGCGGTAGCTCTCGTACATGTTATCTAATAGCGTATGGAGTTTACTTATGTATTAATATGTAGGTACTATTATGATCTCGTATGATAAAACTTCTAACGGCATAAAGGTAAGCATAGTCATAAAGCACATCCCAAAACATACAAGTCCACATACGTAGCTAGGTACATACAAATCCACAAACATCCTAAGGTCATATATATATATAACTATGTATACCTATTTCTAATCCAGAGATCTATGTCGCCGAAGTTTGCGGAAGGAGTGGTGGTCCCGTACATTCTAACCCAAACCCGACTCATGCATATGATTTTGAAAACGAAAAGTCAGAACCCATGTGGGTTTTGTTTATTCCTCATTCGGCCTTTAAAAAGATTGCGAGTGTCATTGTTGTCAACCTAGGGCTCTGATACCACTTTTGTAACACCCAAAATCTGTGGGACTCGGGATGCTACGGGCGAGACCTTACAATGGGTCCCGACCCTTAGCTTGACAACAATTTCCCCGGACCTTTCCAACAAGGCACAAATAAAGGCAAAAACTCAAAATGTTTTTAATGTATGCGGAAACCAAAATATAACGAATACAAAGTGGAAACTCAGCCGAGTCCTCAAAACAACATAACCCAAATACGAAAGTCTAAAATGTACAACAACATCCACAAACTAACGATTTGAAACATAACCCAAAACGCCCCCGTCCTATAATGTACGGAGACCCCGTTGTCCACTCCTCCGCCTCACTCGGAGGCATCCCTAACCTGCAAGTCATCTACACAAACGGTTTAAAACCGTTAGCTTATATTCTAAGCATTAGAAGAGCAGTGAAGGCACAAACACATACATAACACATAACATAAAACACACAAGTCCGGTTTATTATCTTTATATTATTAAGTCGTATCCCGTTCTAATTCAACTTTGGTTTGTGACACGAGACTACCGTGGTCTCGCCTCGGTCCCTACTTACCGGCAAAGAATGGTACGGATGCACCCGACCATCTAACCCGTCGGGCAAGTCTCTAAGAACCTCCTAGACTTCCCGCAGGGCTAGGCAGATGATATCACCGCCCGTTATCATACACTTGGGCCACAATATATATATAAGGTCGGTGGTCCTATTTACCGGTTTAATTGTTATAACAAGAACATAAACACACACCACCAAACACACATCAATGCTAATACGTAAAATACGAGCTAAGTAAGTCCGGAGACTTGTCTCGTTACCAAACCCAAGTCACCACACTCTTGCTTCCTTAAGGAGGAAACCCACAACCTGCTCACAAGAGATATACATATCAATACATACTCACTCTCAAGAAGTCTTAGACTTCACTCTTAGTGATCTATGCAAGATCACTTAACCCTCAAACTAGGAATGCATCCTAAGTCCCAAGTACTCACCACACACTCTCCACACATGAAACAACCCACAACAATTCATAATTCCACAAGATATTAATCCTCAACCAAAGAGGCACAAGCTAGCCTAGAAGATCCATCATGCTCACATGCTCATATCCAACAATTACATCAAGACTTAAGTGCTCCTAGGTTCACAACCACTAAGTGTTATTCTCAAGCTACTCTAGGCCATCCTAAGCATGCTAATAACATGATACAACCACAAAGCTAAAAAATGAACGGAGGGGAAGGGAGGAAAGGAACCTGCTATCGAAGAAACGCAGCCGCGGAGTCAAGCTGGCGCCCCGGCGGAGCAGACGCTGCCCCAGCGGCCCTCTGGCGGAGCAGGAACCGCCCCGGCGGTGGCAGGAGCTGCCCCGGCGGTGGCAGGAGCTGCCCCTGTGGCGGTCTGGGCCGCCCCTGCGGCTGTGGTCAGCCGCACCTGCGGCGGTCCGGCGGCCTGGAGCCCGGAGCCGCCCCTGCGGTTGTGCTCGCCTCCCCTACGGCCGTGTTGGCCGCCCCTGCGGCCGTGCTGGCCGCCCCTGCGGCCGTGCTGGCCGCCCCTGCGGCCGTGCTGGCCGCCCCTGCGGCCGTGCTTGCCGCATCTGCGGCGGGCCGCTCCCGCGGTCGTGATGATCTGCCCCCGCGGGTTCTGTGCAGAACGTCGTCTTCTTCGTTTTCGATCGTGGATCCTTAGCTCCGAAGTCCTTCTCTTGCTGGATCTTCTCCAAACACCCGCCACTGGTCTCAAGCACCTCTTCTCGACCTAAACGAGCTAAGAACACAAGCATGCAAGGGACTTGAGTGAAAACCTCTCAAAGCTTCATCCATGGCCATGGATGAAGGAGGGAAGAAGAAAGGGGTGAGCAGCCATGGAGAGGAAGGAAGGAAGGGAGGAAAGGGACTTATCACACCAGATCTGTAGTTCTCCTACTGCAGTCCACACATGCAACTCCTCAATCAACAATGGAAGAAGAAGAGAAGTGAAGAGAAGAGAGAAAGAGTGGAGATGGAAAAAGAACGTGAAAGAGAAGAGAGGAGAGAGAGAGAGGGTACAAGGGCTGCAATGTGGGGAGGGGAGCTGACCCCTTGTCACATCACCACGGAACGAGGGGTCGGAAATGACCCCTTGTCACTTCGACTCGGAACGAAGGGTCGGAAAGCGAAAAAAAGGAAAAACGACGAGTCGGCTCGGAATTTTAGGAATAAATTCCGGCACTAGGCACCTCGTGCCTGCTGGAAGATCTATAAAACGCTCTAAGTCCGGAATAGAATTTCCGGGTATTACACATGTCATCCACATTTCTAGTGCAAAAGACAAGAAGGGTGTTTATGCTAGCATGTCGTATTATGGTATCATTGAACACATTAGGGTTCTATTGTACTCAAAAGAGTTAAAACTTCTAGTGTTTTATTGTACATGGGTTGATAGTAATAGCGGAGTTGATGTTGATGAGTTGGGGTTCATTTCTCTTGCTCTTCATAAAGTGAAAAGTGGGGAGGATCCCTTCATGTTGGCATCACAGGCAAAACAAGTTTTCTATGTCCCTGACCTTCTACGGCCGAGTTGGTCTATTGTATTGTCTACACCAAGGAGAAATATTACTGGTGAAATTGATGATATACGTGAAGAGAGTAGTAACTCAACGACACTGGTGGAGCCTATCGATGAAGATGTATTTGAAGAGGAGAATTATGTACGAGAAGATCATCGAGAAGGCATTTGGGTCAATCTAGAAAGTGTAGATACACCTAAATCGTCTACTCATGCTCATCCAACAAAAAAGAGAATATGAAGCTGATAGTTTCTAGACTATTTATCTTGGCTTAGTGTAATATGTCATTTTCCGTGTTTTTTCTGATTAACTTCTGTTTTTATTTTCTGAACTGTTTAGTTTTTGGAATGTTAATGCATTTTCTGTGTTTTTTCTGATTAGTTTATGTTTAGTTTTTGGACTATTTATCTTGCCTAAGTGTAATATGTCATTTTTTGTGTTTTTCTGATTATTTTCTGGACTGTTTAGTTTATGGACTATTAATGTATTTTCTGTGCTTTTTTCCTGATTAGTTTCTATTTAGTTTATAGACTATTTAGTTTATGGAATGTTAATGCATTTTTTGTGTTTTTTCTGATTAATTTCTGTTTAGTTTCTGGACTGTTTAGTTTGTAGACTGTTAATGCATTTTCTGTGTTTTTTCTGATTAGTTTCTGTTTAGTTTGATGGCTGATAGTTTCTAGAATATTGACAAAGTTTCTGGGCTGATTACAGTATCTATTTCTAGGCCGATTACAAAGTAACTTTTTGGACTGCTTACAATGTCATTTACTGGATTGTATGACAGTGTTATATATACTTATCTTGTTTAGTTTATGGACTATTGACAAAGTTTCTGGGCTGATTACAGTATCATTTTATAGCCTGATTACAAAGTAATTTTTTGGACTGCTTACAATGTCATTTACTGGATTACATGACAATATTATATATACTTATCTTGATTATTGCAGATGGCTACAAAGTGTAAGATCCAATCCATACAACAATCCGAGCCCTCTGAGCCGTCTCAACCCTCCACAAAGATCGTTAGGACTCGAGGAGCTTCATTATTGAAGAGTTTCACAAAGCCCATTGGAGAAGGAAAACTTCTAGATATAAGCTTCAATATTCAAGGACAGCCTATAGGAGAAAATGTTGCCAAATTAGCCACAATAATTGGTTTGCAGTGAAAAGAACAGTTCCAATTACAATTGAAAATTGGAAGCTTGTATCTACTGAGGATTTGGACCGTATTTGGCATGATGTTGTGGTGATAAACTACTTCTATACAATATTTTTTGTGTATCTATTTTTCATTTTATTTAACCATATTGTAGTTGAAACATTACAGGTTGTATTCATAATTCCAAAGAAGTATAAATAATGGGTATCGAAGAAAGCAAATGCATTGTGGAGTAATTTCAAGTCGGACTTGAGAAGTCGTCATGTGAAGGACAAGGATGCAGGTGAATATCAGATTGTTGTTCCCAAAATATATGATTCCTACATCACTCAGCGGCAAAGGACAAAATTTATTGAAATTACTCGATCTACAAAGTTTCAGGTATTTTTTTTTTCAATGTTTCATATTATTTGATATAGTTTTAACTAATAAAATGCTTGGTAATTGTTTTTATTTTATTTTTTTGAAATAGGCAACAAGTGAGAAATTCAAGAAAATCTCTCATATGAATGACAATACGTATAGGGGGTCCAAAAAAGGGTATTCTCGTATCGAAGAAAATTATGTAAGTCTTTATAATAAAAGTGTAGTTTAGTTGATCATTTGCATACATACAGTTAACTTTTATAGCTTTTTTTGGATAAAGTTATATTTTTGCATAAATTGTTTCTTTATTATGTATGTTATATTTTGATTTTTTTAATTTATATGTTGCATATTCTAATTTTTTTAGAAACTTGCAAATAATGTGGATACATCCTCTACCGTATCACAAGCGATCTTATACAAGGAAGCAAGAAGACAAAAAGATGGTTCATATTGTGAGAAGTCACGAGAAGTGATCAAAAAGATAATAAGTGTATAAACAAATTGTATCATGAAACTAATATTTATGATTGTTTAAATGTTAATTTGTTATACTACTAAGAATTGTGTGTCCTATACTACCTATAGGATGATTATCTTCAAAAGCAATTTTGTGGAGAATTTGTTTCCATTGGTCGCAAAGATGTTTTAGCAATAGCCTTAGGGAAGGAAGATCACCCAGGCCGTGTTATAGGGGTTGGCCAAGAGGTAAATGTGAGTGATTACTTTGGCCATGCATCTCGTCGTGCATCTTCATCTTATGTGAACGATGTCGGAGATGCTGCTGTTATTGGGGTAACAAAAAGGCTTAAAGCGACAATGAAGGCTGTATTTTGTTCAATCTTCGGTGAAGTAAAACAAGTTATTCAAGTATTGTTAGATGAGAGAAAATAATATTGTCCAAAAAAACCACTCCCAAGCATCCCTTCATTTTCTGTTTCTCTAAATGATGATCATATTTCTCCAAGTCGTAAAGCTTCTTGTTCCATCATTGAAGATCATGTCATTTCAAGATGTGTAAATGCAAGTGATATTCCAACAAGTATTGATGTAAGTATTACTTCATCCTTAAAATAATTAATTAATTTCTTATAAAGTTTCAATTAGTTGTATTGAATTGAATATATAATTCTATCACAATCACGGTGTTTAGGAAACAAGTCAATGCAAGCTATTTTGGCCCGACCTCGCTAAGGAGGTTGCAAAAGGGGTTGTGTATCATTTCTCTTCGGCCTCATCAGTTTTGCACAATTGACCATTGAAGAAAGGTCAAGTAAAGGTCGAAATAGTTACTATTATACAAGGTCAAGGACTGTGTAAAGGGACCATTCCCTAACGATGAAGTGTTTGGATGATGCTGTAGGTCAGTTTATTGCTTGGCACGATCATCTTAATTACGGTGCCCATCATGGTAAGTTGTGTTTTAATCGTATCATAATTTATCCTTTCTTATTATATTTATATGTAATATATGTTGGTGAAATTGAATTAAAAGGAATCGACGAACGCTCCAAAAGTGTTAGAGGTACATGAGGGAAATGCATTGACTAAAGAATCCAACACACCACCCTTAGATGTGGGTTCAGTTCCAAGTATCATTGATGATTTTCGTTGGATGTTAGATGAAACTAAAGATGACTCGCCTCATACTGTCACTATTCCAAAAGAACTTTTTCATAGAGATGCTCTTGAAATTTCTGTTGGCAAGAATTAAATTGGGATTTGGCTCAACAATGAAGATTTAGAAATGTGTCATATATCCATATATGTGAGGTTAGTTTTAAATGAAGTGTTAAAGTTAAAATAATTATTTAGCGTAAATTTCTTGAATTCATAATTAATTACTTTTTTGATATAGATATTTGTCAGAGACATATTGCAAAGCAAGTGATACATTCGGTTTTCTTTGTCCGATGTTCATTTCCACAAAGAGTCATGGTAAGAGCATTGAAGAACGAGCTATCTATATATAGCTAATGCAATGGAATGTAATATTGAAAGCCGGATATTTTTCGCCCCATATCTTCTTAGGTAAGTGGTTATCAATCTATTCCCTTTGTTTTAAGTAGCAGTAGTTTCTTGTGTAACTCTAATACTCAAATAAATATGTATATAGGAAGCACTGGGTGTTGTTGGTCTTGCATCCTTACAAAGGCTTTGCTTATTGGGTTGACCCATTACATGGACAACGAAATAAAGATGTTGAGCATTTAATTGATCTGTAAGTAGTTCCTTGTTAATTTAGAAAAATAATCCTCTTAGATTATGAGATTGATTCAATTTTCTTTGTACGTAGGAGTTATACTATAAAATATAATAATTTGGAACATAACAAGCCTAGAAAAAACCTTTATGGCATGTCATCAAGGTAAAATCTTTGTTTTTCATTTATTAATTGCAATGTTAATGAAAATTATTATTAGTGTCATATTTTTTTTGTAAATTGCAGTGTCCAAGCCATCCAAACTCTATCATGTCTAGATATTACGTTATGAGGTTTATGTTGGAGATAATATTAAGAAGAAGTCACAGTGTTCCAAAGATCGTACGTTCCTTACACTTATCTACATAAATTTGATATTTTTAATCTATCTAATATAAGTTGTTTATGTTACTTTTCAGTGGTATGGTAAAAAACATACTTACTCACTTGATGAAATTGATCAGATTCGAAAGGAGTGGTTGGAATATTTACTTTAACTCATATTTTAGGTATGAGTTGAATTTTGTGTTGAGTACATAAGACAATACTCAAACTTCATCCTTGTTTAATTATATTCTTTTAATTTTTTTTATTAAGAATACTTTGTTATTTTTATAATTAGTTTTGTTTTCTCTCTTTTACAGATATTTGGCTAGTGGTGTATTTTTTTGGTTATGAAGCCTCCAAAAAAAGTAACTGAAGATTGGCTAGTTAGTATTTACTATGTAGATACATTGTAAGACATGTTTAGTGACATTTTTTTTATTAATTATGTTAGAAACATGATTGGTCATTTTGAGTATGTTCTTAGAAATACTTTTTTGGTAATGTTAATGAGGATATTGGTTGTTTTTTGATTGAAATGAATTGTGTGTTGAATGATGTCAACTTTGTCACACACACGCACGCACGCGCGCACACACACATCTTATATTTCTAAAAATAAAATTAGGCTTTTAAATTTAACTTACATCAAATAGGCCGGATGGCATAAATTTGGCGTATATAAGCGTAATGATCTAGAAAATTTTTCAAAACAAATACCCCGGATATTTACTTACTAGATACCCCGGATATTAATCTGGGATATTTTCCACCAAATACACCGGACTATAAAAACTATATACGCCGGATGTTAATCCGTTGTATATGTTATTAAATACCCCGGATAAGTGTCGGGAAAATACATCGGATATATTAAATATTATATAACCCAGATGTACATCCACCGTATATACTACCAAATACCCCGAATATGTTTCGGGAAAATACACCGGATATATGTTTATCCGCCGTATATATCTTTAAATACACCGGATATATCGAATATTAAATAACCCGGATATATTATATCCGGGGTATATATTGTCAAATACACCGGATATATAAACAAGTGTTAAATGGCTGGAATTTTGTACGAACTATATACGCCGGATGTAGAAAGGAAACGCCCGGGGTATATGCTAAAGGACCAAATACATCTCTAACCTTTACGCCAGATGTGGTCCGGCGTATAAAGTCCCAAATATCCGGGGCATTTGACATTTTTTGTAGTAGTGATAGTCGCGGTATGATGATCGCCGGCTAGGTCGTTGGCGGCGTTGTCCATATTGATCATTACCGGAACGTCGGGGATGATTATCTTGTTGATATGTGTCGGGATTCTTCCTGGACGGAACGATAGTATGTTGTGCATTAGGTAGAGGTGGGGGCGATCCGGTTGCGCTCGAAACGCTTGTTCCGATCCGCCGTATCTACATAAAGTAAATCATCCGGAGTCGGGCCATCGTTGTTCTTGGTCTCATTGAGGTGGTCCCTGCCGTCTTGTTGATTTTGACTTTCGACGACTGAGGCAATCCTCAGACCTTGAGATGGGTCGGTTCCCAAAAGACCTTTGCCTTTTCGACGGGCATCGGACGTGGAAGTCTCGACCATGGTGTCATTTGGATTTGAGACGGACGTTGAGCGGTCATAAGGGCCCAAAGTTGTGCCCTCATCTCCTTCAATTGTTGCTTAAGATTAACAACTTCCTCGGATAAGGAGGCATTTTCACATTCACGAGCATCCTGAGAGTTTTCCATATCAACGTTAGTCATGATTCCAAATGAATACACACACTTGCAAGCAATCAAATGAGCAAGGTGACGACTTAAGTCAATGTTACCCAAGTTCAAGTGCGCTAAGGCTCTACTTTTGGAAGGGCCGTTTGGCGGTTAAGCAAGGTAGGCAAATCAAACAAAATTTGAACCAATTCACACAAATAACAAGTGATGAATTTGCAACGTGTATAAGAAGATGGAGAGATAAGAAATAGAGGGATTGTTTCACGGCAAGTTTTACTTGCTTTTGGTCTTTGACCTTTTGTAATAATCCGATTTTTTGGATGAACCGGTTTGCCGGACGTCTTTTCACTTTGATCTTCTCTTTTTTTTTTGGAACTTTTTTATGCAAAAGATGAAACACTTTGGAAACAAATCCGCTTTGTTGAAGAGTTTTGCTTTTTGTTTTTTTAGAATATCAAAATGCGAGATATCCGAATTTGTTAACAAATAAAATCTGAAGAAATTTGGTAAAATCAATTAACAAACTTTTCGGATTGGGTCGGTTTAAGACAAATGTGTTTGATAGATGGTTCGATGGCAAACCAAATATCTCCTAAATTTGCTTGCCAAAAAGTACGAGAAAAAATTTTTCAAGAAAACTTCGATGAACACGAAGAACACGATGAAGATCTTGAAGAGGGGATGAACAACAAAGGAAAAAAAGGATAATAAAGTTAATGCACAAAAACAAGAGTAAAGAGAACTTAGCTTCGATCCTTTTGCTCTGGTGCCAATTTGATGCGTCCTTGGAATCGTTGAAGAACAAATGCCGGATCTAGACCAAGCTAAAGCTTCAAATACTCCTTGTTGATGTGCAAAAGTATCTTAGTTAGAACTTTGGTAAGGCGGAAGCGTTTTGGGATGGATGCGGAAGCGAGGGTTTGATTCGATCTAGAGAGATCGAGCAACGTTGTTGTGGATTGAACGGTTGATTCTTTAGAAGAATCCTCGAAGGTGAGTTCTTGGATCTAAGACTTGATCCGAGGAAGAACTTTGAGGGGATTGAAAAGGAAAGTGATGCCCAAATCAAGATAGAGGATTTTCCTTCAAATTGTAACGCCCGGAAATTTTATTCCGGACTTAGAGCGCCTTGTAGATCTTCCCATAGGCCCGAGATGCCGAGCGCCGGGATTTATTCCTAAAAATCCCGAGCCGACTCATCGTTTTTTCCTTTTTCCGCGTTCCGACCCTTCGTTCCTGGTTAAAGTGACAAGGGGTCATTTCCGACCCCTCGTTCCGTGGTGAGGGACAAGAGGTCAGCTGACCCCTTGATCCCTACACCCCTTTTCAGCCATCTTGTCCCCTCTCTCCCCTGAGCTCTTTTACGTTTCTTTTCCTTCACTCTTCCTCTCTTGGCTCTCTCTTCTCTCCTTCCATTCTCATTGAAGATCTTGCATGTGTGGACTGCAGAAGAAGAAGTCCAGATCTGGGTGGTAAGCTCTGTCCTTCCTTCTTTCCTTCTTCTCCATGGCTGCTCATTCCTTTCTTCTTCCCTCCATCCATGGCAATGGATGAAGCTTTTGAGAGGTTTTCACTCAAGTCCTTTGCATGCATGTGTTCTTACCTCGATTAGGTCGTAGAGAGGAGTCTAAGACCAGTGGTGGGTGTTTGGAGAAGATCCAGCAAGAAAAGGAGGACTTTGGAGCCAAGGATCCACGATCGAAAACAAAGAAGACGACGTTCTGCACCGAACCCGCGGGGGCAGATCATCACGACCGCGGGAGCGGCCAGATGCAGGTGCGGCTCAACAAGGCCGCAGGGGCGGCTCAGCACGGCCGCAGGGGCGGCGCCAAACTCACTACTCCAGACCACCGCGGGTGCGGCTCCAGGGCGGCAGCAAGGCGCAGGGGCGGCTTCTGTGTTCCGCCGGGGGCGCCAGCTTGACTCCGCGGCTGCGGTTTCTTCAACAGTAGGCTTCTCCTCTCCCTTCCTCTTCGTTCCTTCCTTAGTTTGTAGTTGTATCATGTTAGTAGCATGCCTAGGATGGATCTAGAGTAGTTTGAAATGCCACTTAGTGGTTGTGAACCTAGGAGCCCTTAAGGCTCGATGTAGTGATATTTATGAGAATGTTGAGCATGATGGACCTTCTAGGCTTTTACGTTGTTCTTGGCTGTTGAGTATGATCATATGAGAGTTAGTAGGCTGTTGAGAGATCTCCTCATGAGTTGAGTGAGATGTGAGTATGATAGATTCTAGGATGTGGTCCTAGAATGAGAGTCAAATGATCTTGCGTAGATCATTTGTGTAGAAGTCTTAGACTTCTTGAGTTGGGCGGGTTTTGATGGATATCTTGTTGTGAACAGGTTATACGCTTCTTCCCAAGGGAAGCGAGAGCGTTGTGTGAGTTAGTGTTTGGGACGAGGTAAGTCTCCGGACTTACTTAGCTCGTATTTTACGTATTAGCATCGATGTGTGTTGGTGGTGTGTGTGTGTGTTATTGTTTATGTTATAAACAACTAAACCAGTAAATAGGACCACCGACATTATATTATTTTGGGCCAAGTGTATGATAACGGGCGGTGACATCATCTGCCTAGCTCTTGCGAGAGTCTAGGAGGTTCTCGGCGACTAGCCCGGGCGGGTAGACGGTCGGATGCATCAGTACCATTCCTTGCCGGTAAGTAGGGACCGAGGCGAGACCACGGTGGTTCTCGTGTCACAAACCTAAGTTGAATTAGAACGGGATATGACTTAATAATAAAAAGATAATAAACCGAACTTGCGTGTTTTATGTTATGTGATATGTATGTGTTTGTGCCTTCGCCTCTTTTCTAATGCTTAGAATATGAGCTAACGGTTTTAAACCGTTTGTGTAGATGGCTTGTAGGTTAGGGATGCTGCCGAGTGAGGTGGAAGAGTGGACAACCGGGGTCTCCGTACATTATAGGACGGGGGCGTTTTTGGGTTATGTTTCATATCTTTAGTTTGTGGATGTTGTTGTACGATTTAGATTTCCGTATCGGAGTTACGTCGTTTTGAGGACTCGGCTGAGTTTCCACTTTGTATTCTTTACATTTCGGTTTTTGCATACATTAAAAACCGTTTGAGTTTTTGACTTTATTTGTGCCTTGTTGGAAAGGTCCGGTGAAATTGTTGTCAAGCTAAGGGTCGGGACCCATTGTGAGGTCTCGCCCGTAGCATCCCGAGTCCCATTGCGGACCCACCAGTTGTGGGTGCACCAGCAGTTGAGGTCCCCGTAGAGGACGTCGTAGAGAGCATCGTTCCCGAGGCTAGGGATAGGACCGTTGTGAGGTCCGGGGCGCAGGGTTCTCCATCTGTGAGGACCGGGGGAGCGTCCGTTGGAGCTACTGTGTTTGGGAACTACGTACGACGAGTTGAGGAGGTGTTTAGGACTGGAGCACCACCTCCCGCACCACCGGTGCCTGCACCTGCACCTGCGAGATCAGCTGAGGTCTCCCAGAGGGTGACTCAGATTCGGGTTGCACCAAAGATAGTTGCACCCGAGCCGGTTGTGGAGGTTGTTAGGGCGAGAGACGAGCTGAGGTCTCCGAGACCTGATTCATGGTTGAAGGCTTTCAACCAACAGCATGTACCCTACTTCGACGGGAAAGTAGGGTTAGAGGTCGAGCACTAGATTGGGCATGTGAAGTCAGCTTTAGAGGCGATCCGTTGCCCAGAGGAGAGGCAGGTTGAGATAGTCCATACCTTATTTCGAGAGCAGGCCTAGTATTGGTGGAGGGTAGTTAGAGGATGTGTGACCAGGATGAATCAGCTGCTGAGCCTCGTTAGGGAGACCTTTTGCCCGGATTCACTGAGGAGAGACAGATTCTAGGATTTCCTGGAGGCAGGATTCGAGGACGTCCAAGTCATTGAGGCGATTAGACGATTTCGGGCGGAGTTAGCCTTGCTAGGACCCGTCGCACCTCCAGCGGACCAGCATGTCTATCTCTTTTCCAGGAGACTAAGGGAGTCCACCCGTGCTTACCTTGCGGGATTTCGTTGTGACTCACTGGCGGAGTACCAAGACCGAGCTTCGGCTTATGAGAGAGACCGCCCTGGGTCGAGGAGGGCAGCACAGTCCGGAGGACCGGACAAGAGACAGAGGACAGTACCAGCTAGTTCAAGGGCCGGAGTAGCAGGTCAGGGACGTAGCCAGACTCCGGGACGTTCCGGTCCTCAGACATCGAGACAGGCATCAGACGGGGGACGTCAGTGCTACGGTTGTGGAGAGTTTGGACACATGAGGAATACATGTAGGAAGCCGCCCGTGGCTTGTTTCACTTGTGGTCAGATGGGTCACCGAGCCGCTTTTTGCCGTCAGGGCAGGTCACAGTCGCAACAGGGTTCTTCACCTGCTGGCGTAGCGGGGGGCAGTCAGAGGCCGCCACAGTATCAGTCACAGGGCTCTCAGCGGAGGGGCCAAGGTCAGGTTCAGGCCCGTACTCAAGGATCAGCTCAGGGACAGGGCCGAGGTAGAGGCCGTGGTGGAGGTACCCAAGAAACCAGAGGCACACAAGCCAGGGTGTTTGAGTTGAGGAGTGTCGTTGATCCTCCGGCGCCGGCAGGCCCAGGTACCATTCAGATTCACGGCTTTTCGGTCCGAGTTTTATTTGATACGGATGCTACGCACTCTTTTATATCCGATGATTGTGTAGCTAGGTTGTCCTTAACTACGGTAGAGGGGAGACCCTTTATCATAGGGTTACCCGATGGCGGTAGGATTAGTGGTACCCGAGAGGTACGCGGTTGTCCCATTCGTTTGGGAAACCGAGATTGGTTAGCCGACATCTTTGTCATGCACTTAGTGCATGAAGAAGTCATCCTTGGGATGGATTGGATGGACCACCATCGAGCCGTTTTAGACATCAGCTGGAGGACCGTGACGATTACCGCGGAGGCGGGTCACGAGGTGATTTTCCGAGGTTGGGACCTTGAGAAGGCCGGTACAGTCATTAGCGCGGTTCGAGCTGCTAGACTTATCGGGCAGGGATGCGAGGCCTTCTGGTGTTATGCCATGAAGGAGGAGTCGGGACCATCGTTGAAGGAGATTCCTGTGGTATGCGAGTTCTAGGACGTTTTCGGGGAGCCACCCGGGCTACCACCGCAGGGAGCGTTGATTTTGCTATTGAGTTGGAGCCCGGCACGAGGCCGATCTCCAAGGCTCCATACCGTATGGCGCCGATCGAGATGCTGGAGCTGAAGAAGCAGCTCGAGGAGTTAGCCAAGAGGGGTTTCATACGCCCGAGCGTTTCCCCTTGGTGTGCACCGGTCCTCTTCGTTAGGAAGAAGGACGGATCTTTGAGGTTATGCATTGATTACCGGGAGTTGAACAAAGTCACCATCAAAAACAAATACCCGTTGCCGCGCATTGATGACTTGTTGGACCAGTTGCAGGGAGCTTCCGTGTTTTCACGTATCGATTTGAGGTCGGGATATCACCAGCTGAGGGTGAGAGAGGAGGACGTGCCGAAGACGGCATTCAGGACGAGATACGGCCATTAGGAGTTTGTCGTGACGCCATTTGGGCTCACGAATGCACCTGCCGTCTTCATGGAGTTGATGAACGGCATCTTCATCGACTTCTTGGACCAGTTCGTGGTAGTGTTTATAGATGACATCTTAGTCTACTCCCGGAGTAGGGAGGAGTATGAGGGACACCTGAGGACGGTGCTTCGAGTCCTCCAGGATAGAGAGTTTTACGCTAAGCTCTCTAAGTGTGAGTTTTGGATGTCCGAGGTGGCATTTTTGGGTCATATAGTTTCCGCCGAGGGTGTCATGGTTGACCCGGCGAAGATAGAGTTTGTTTCCTCATGGCCGCCTCCTAGGACGGTCAAGGAGGTGCGCAGTTTCTTGGGCTTAGCGGGATACTACCGCCGTTTTGTTGAGGGTTTCTCCGTGATTGCACGACCTCTCACTTCCTTGCTGAGGAAGTCTACCAGGTTCGTCTGGTCCGAGCCTTGTCAGTGCAACTTCGAGGAGCTGAAGAGGAGGTTGACCTCCGCTCCTGTGTTAGCCCAGCCTGAGGGCATAGAGGATTTTGTGGTATATAGTGACGCCTCCAAGCTAGGCTTGGGGTGCGTTTTGATGCAGAGAGGTAGGGTTATTGTGTACGCTTCTCGGCAGCTGAAGCCGTACGAGGAGAATTACCCTACCCATGATCTTGAGCTAGCGGCAGTGATTCATGCCCTGAAGATCTGACGACACTACTTGTACGGGGCTACATGCGAGATCTTCATAGACCATAAGAGTCTGAAGTATATATTCACTCAGCGGGAGTTGAATAACCGCCAGAGGAGATGGTTGGAGTTGTTTAAGGACTTTGACTTGGAGATTTTGTACCATCCGGGGAAGGCGAACGTAGTCGCCGACGCTTTGAGTAGGAGGACACCTAGAGAGAAGGCTATAGCTCGGCTTACGGTTCAGCCACAGCGGCAGAGGGATTTGATAGGTTTGGAGTTGGATATCCGGTTCCCGGGTACGGACTGTGGTTTGTTCGAGTTAGAGGTACTACCTGACCTGTCCGGAGAGATCCTGCAGAAGCAGGAGAGATGTCCCATTTTGATGAGGATCCGGGACAGGATGTCCCGAGGAGAGGCACCGCAGTTTATCACGGGAGCAGACGGTCTATTGAGACGGCATGGACGTATTTGTGTACCGTCGGATCAGGATTGAGAGAGCGGATTTTGCATGAGGCGCATTCCACACCTTACTCGGTGCACCCAGACATGAGTAAGATGTACCAGGATATTAGGAGATCTTATTGGTGTGGCGGGCTCAAGCCCGATGTAGCTAGATATGTGGCCCCATACGCGACCTGCCAGCAGGTCAGGATCGACCACTAGAGACCCGGAGGAGAGCTTCACCCACTGCCCGTGCCGCAGTGGAAGTGGGAGGACATATCCATGGATTTCATTACCGGTCTGAGACCGAGTAGGAGCTTTGACGCGATATGGGTGGTAGTAGACAGGTTGACAAAGACCGCGCGTCTCATTCCTATACGGGAAACGTGGCAGGTGAGTCGTTTAGCCGATGAGTTTACCCGTCAGATTGTGAGATTACATGGAGTACCAATGACCATCATCTCGGACAGGGACGGGCGTTTTACCTCGAGGTTCTGGCAGCAGGTACATGCCGCCCTAGGTTCGAGTCTTCATTTTACCACCGCATACCATCCCCAGACCGACGGCCAGTCCGAGCGGACTATTCAGAGATTGGAGGATATGTTACGAGCATGTGTACTAGATTGGGGTCAGGTATGGCCAGATCATCTCTCGTTGGTCAAGTTTTTATATAATAACAGTTGGCACGCGTCGATTGGGATGGCACCATATTAGGCATTGTACGGACGGAGATGCCGTACTCCCTTATGTTGGGACGAGCCAGGGAGCTCTAGCGTTGTAGCTCCAAATCAGGTACAGGACGACGTGGCGAGAGTTGCTTTGGCTGCGCAGAGCCGTCAGAGGTCGTATGCGGATAGGAGGCGTAGACCTCTCGAGTTCAGGGTAGGAGCTCAGGTGTGGTTGAGGGGTATCACCGACGCGGGGCGTAAGGCGATTTGGCATTAAGGGGAAGTTAAGCCCCCAATATGTCGGTCCATTCGAGATCTTGGAGAGAGTCGGGGAGGTGGCATACCGGTTAGCACTGCCACCGCGGTTGGAGGGTATACATCCGGTGTTTCATGCCTCTCAGCTGAGAGAGTACATACACGACCCGAGACACGTCATCAAACACGAGGACCTAGTGGTCGAGCCGGACCACACTTTTGCAAAGCCCCCGATAGCGGTCTTAAAACGGAGTACGAGGCGCCTTCGATCGAAGGAGATACCGATGTTAAGATTACAGTGGTCGAGGCGAGGAACCGATGAGGCTACATGGGAGACGGAGGATAGTATCCGGATGAACTATCCCGAGTTTTATGCAGACTTAGCGACATCTATAGGACCGTCGGGTTAGTTCCGAGATCTTCCTTGTTTGTTCTATGTGTTATGTGAGTTTGTATGAGTTTATATGTACCTTGCGAGGTCTTGATGTGATTCTATACGTAGACTTGGATTAGAGCCGATAGTTGACGTTTTATGAGTTCCACGAGGTTACGTGACGTGTTTGTCCGAGAGTGTTGGGTTTAGCAAGTTTCGGGACGAAACTTGTTTTTAGGGGGGTTAGTTGTAATGCCCGGAAATTTTATTCCGGACTTAGAGCGCCTTGTAGATCTTCCCGTAGGCCTGAGATGCCGAGCGCCGGAATTTATTCCTAAAAATCCCGAGCCAACTCGTCGTTTTTCCCTTTTTCCGAGTTCCGACCCTTCGTTCCGGGTTAAAGTGACAAGGGGTCATTTCCGACCCCTCGTTCCGTGGTGAGGGACAAGAGTTCAGCATGATGGACCTTAAGGGCTCCTAGGTCCATCATGATGGACCTAGGTCCATCATGCTGATCCTAGAATAACGTAAAAGCCTAGAAGGTCCATCATGCTCAACATTCTCATAACCATCACTACATATAGCCTTAAGGGCTCCTAGGTTCACTGGCATTTCAAACTACTCTAGATCCATCTTAGAGGCTATATGAACCTAGGAGCCCTTAAGGTCCATCATGCTGAACTCTTGGTTGTGAACCTAGGAGCCCTCAAGGCTATATGTAGTGATGGTTATGAGAATGTTGAGCATGATGGACCTTCTAGGCTTTTACGTTATTCTTGGCTGTTGAATATGATCATATAAGAGTTAGTAGGCTGTTGAGAGATCTCCTCATGAGTTGAGTGAGATGTGAGTATGATAGATTCTAGGATGCGGTCCTAGAATGAGAGTCAAATGATCTTGCGTAGATCATTTGTGTAGAAGTCTTAGACTTCTTGAGTTGAGCGGGTTTTGATGGATATCTTGTTGTGAGCAGGTTGTACGCTTCTTCCCAAGGGAAGCGAGAGCGTTGTGTGAGTTAGCGTTTGGGACGAGGTAAGTCTCCGGACTTACTTAGCTCGTATTTTACGTATTAGCATCGATGTGTGTTGGTGGTGTGTGTGTGTTATTGTTTATGTTATAAACAACTAAACCGGTAAATAGGATCACCGACTTTATATTATTTTGGCCCAAGTGTATGATAACGGGCGGTGACATCATCTGCCTAGCTCTTGCGATAGTCTAGGAGGTTCTCGGCGACTAGCCCGGGCGGGTAGACGGTCGGATGCATCAGTACCATTCCTTGCCGGTAAGTAGGGACTGAGGCGAGACCACGGTGGTTCTCGTGTCATAAACCTAAGTTGAATTAGAACGGGATATGACTTAATAATAAAAAGATAATAAACCGGACTTGCGTGTTTTATGTTATGT